>JBBPMJ010000049.1:0-112054 GCA_038090255.1 Austroboletus niveus | reverse complement strand
CCCCTACTTCACTACACATCACTGTTAATAATTTATATATGTTCTTTAAACACTTACATCCAACTTATAAAGCATATATTAGTACTCTATGACTGATTCTGGCATATTTACATGTATTTACTACATGTCATCCTACCTTCCTCTCAAAATCGGTATTTTCCTTGTAGCATTTTATTCTGACCGCCGTTTTCCTTCATATTTAATTTGGAGCATTCTATCATATATATCTACATCCTTCTATATTTATTTCCCAAGAAATTTGGTTCTGCACTTGTAATTCTTATACCTCCAGGCCTTGTATAATGTTTTGTCATGCTGCATCAGCACATTCACACATCACACCATGACATGAGAACATTCCCACTGGTGTATAGCCACAAACCATGGATATATAAACTAGCTGAACTGATGAGATACACACTATCAAAAAGCTCCTGTCGACACCCATCACAGTAGTTTATTCAGCTAGTATCTCACTTAGAGACCTTCACCCCCACCCCCCTCATGGCCAATCCTATAGATAAATAGAAGAAAATACTAGTAAAATAAACAGAATGGGATCGTCATCTGGCACAGAGTTTCTGGGCATGTGGAGGTGGAGTGACGATTGTAGCAGACCGTCGGGCATCTTCGGCAACTCTGTTGGATTACACAGCATTAGCTCAAACGCATCCATGCGGAACCCAAGCCTATCTATAGCCACCATTCGTTATCTCCCACCTCCAACAGTATGGCTGCTGCGGCACATCCTCGACTTGCAATAATCGCAGCAGGTGCAATGGGCTCTGCCGTGGCCCAGAAACTCACTAGGGCAGGCTGCACGGTATATACCAACTTGGACGGACGTTCTGAGGCGACCCGTCAGCGCGCCAAGGAAGCAGGAATGATCAATGTGCCCTTGGGCGATATCGTTGTCAAAGTAGACTGGATCTTGAGTATAGTGCCTCCTCGAGACGCAGTTTCATTTGCAGAGAAGATGCGTGACGCCGCCGCGAGCCGAAGCGGACATGCCAACCTCGAGACCCCCGTGTTTGTAGACTGTAACGCCGTCAACCCCGAGACGGTGAAACGGATTGCAGGAATTTTTGCAGACACGCGAATCAAGTTCATTGATGCTGCCATCTTTGGGGTTCCACCGAGCGACGACTACGACCCTCCGTTCCATGCATCGGCTGCAATCGAGGATAGAAAGGTCCTCGATGACTTTGCGGCGCTCTCCAAGTACGGGCTCAAAATTTCACTGCTGACGGGAGAGGGGGCAGGAATAGGAGATGCGAGTGCGCTCAAAATGTCATATGCAGTGAGCAATCTCCCGTTCTGGATGTAAAACTGCGAAAGGTCAAACGATACGCAAAGGGAATTAGCAAGGGGATAATTGGCGTGTACACGACAATGATCTTGGGTGAGCGAAAGCAAATGCGACGCGGTAGACGCATTCTGACGTTTGTCGTCATAGCTGCTCACGCATCATCGCCGGCAACTGCTGAGGCACTTGTCAAAGAACTGAAGAGGTCGAAGCCCTGGATAATCGGCCAAATGGTAAAGGCTGTACCAACTATGGTGCCGAAAGCGTACCGGTGGGTGGGAGAGATGGAGGAGATCGGGGAATTCGTGGGCGGGAAAGAAGGGGACACTTACCGAGGGCTGGCGAAGATGTACGAGCGGGTGAAGACGTCGCTAGATGGGGATCAGACGGACGTAAAGACACTGATCAAGCTTGTGGAAGACGCGAAGAGGACGGAGAAGTGACGGGGAGAATGGCAGGCCGCCGCATAAATTTGCAGCTGTCCCGCGCACACTTTTCATTTGGTGCGTCGAAGAGAGCGGTTGCTAAGATGTGGGGATGCGTACCTGGACGAGTACAATTGTAGGATGGTCAGTTACTAGGCGAGATAGTACTTACGCGAAATTACCAAATGGGATTACGCAAAGGGCAAAGTTGAACGGACGGGTCGAGTAATCTTCATCCAACGCTCCATTTCCAAACTTCTCAGCTCCAAATTTTCTCCGTTTCGACGTCTGACGTTTCGTCACTGTCCTGCTCGGTCAGCTCACTCAAGGCGCCGTCACATATTCCTCCTTCTTACCTTTGTACATTACTTTGCCTTGTCTTCCCCTCCGCTCCTTCTTCTCTCCCGGACGCGATCCCCGCTCTGACGCGCCAACGACCTTCCATGGCCACTGCCGAGCCTGATAAGAGCCTCGATCACACTGTCGCCCCTCCAAACACCACCGCCGCTGCCGCTGAACCCGCCCCAGCTAAACCCCTCGATCCAGCCCCCAACGGCGTTTCCACCCCCTCCGAGATCATAGTGCCCCAGGTGAACGTCAACGGCGAGCCGCTGCGAAGTCCTCGTCTGTCGGGAAACCAGGAGCCGCCGTTTGATCCAGACAGCTCGACGTGGGGCTCGAATTTTTGGGTCACATTGGTCGATCCGCAGGTATGTCCTCTCTTGTCCCGTGTCGTCGATAACCTATACGAACCCCGTTGCGCACCTAAAGACTAGCACGACGTTTTTTGCATGTCCTGCGACTGGACAGGTTAGCTGGGACCCTCCAGCCGGCACCTTTGTGTGAGTCCTTTTATACATTTCAAAATCACGGTCTCAGTTTCCATCTCCCAGTCTCCCCCCTAACGAGGAGGGCGAATGGTGGGAACTTAGTGACGAGTCTCGTGGCGGAATACCATATTACTATCAAACAAAAACAGGAGAGACCGTTTGGGAGCGCCCCGATGGATTCGTCATTCCCCTGACTGTCATACAAGTAGCGTTATTCCCCATCCTCATTCTTCATGCATGCTCACTGTAATGCATTAGCAAACAACTCTCGGTCGTCGTCTCTCCCAGACCGGCATGCGCAAAAAGGCCGTGGCTACCAATCACGCCACCACCCCAGATCGCCAGGCCAATCGCAGGGCTCGAGCACAAACCGGCGGCGTTGACAAGGATACCCGTCTTGTCTCACCTCGATCAGGAGGTGCAGATCTGCAATCACGCCCTTCATATTCGTCAACACACAGTTCCCCAAGTCGGATCTCAGCGACGACAAGTGTGAGCCCTGCCCACAAACAACCCCAGCCGTCACCACCTGTCAGACGCTCCGTCACAAACGACCAGCATGGTCAAGCAAATGGGTCGACTCGGGGTTGGCAAAATGGATTGAACAATAATCTTCCTCCGATACCTGCATCCCCCTATGGCTCAGAACCTTCTACCCCCGCATCTCGTAAGTCGGCTCCACTTGGTTCTCCCAATGGCAAGTCGGGTCCCAAGGGCGGCGAAAAACAGCGACAGAACAGTGGTAGCAACGGTACAATGACTGATACCGAGGATGGATCTATTTCGCGATCGAGATCCAAGTCCTCTTCATACATGCCACATAGGTCACCTGCTCCACAGAGCTTGAACGCCGCAGTAGAGATGCTCTCGTTGTCGGAAAAGAGATCTACATCTGATCATGGTCACCCTGTTGCACTTCGGCCCGGCTGCGCGGAGAGCAAACCACGCCCAAGTACGAGCAGCTCGAGCTCAAAGTCGAGAGAAAAACGTGACGTCACTCAATCCCCATCAAAGAGTTCGCACGTGCATAGTGCCTTTTGGATGACGCGGAGCACATCAACGCCACCCACCGTGAATGGCAAGGCCATCAGCAAACCGATCCCCAATGAAGGTTAGTCAGCTCTTTGATTTATGTGTTAAATCTGATTGGCTTAACAGAGGCCTGTGCGGATATGAGCCCAATAAAGAATCGAGCGAACGGTAAACCTATCCCAGTCGCGACTTCGGGAAGTCCTCGTCGCGCCACAGCAACGCTTGCGTCAGGGTCTGTTTAACCATATTTTTCCAAGACAGTCCATTGACGATTGTCTCATAGGACGTATCCCGCTCTCCCTCATGACCTTGCTTCTGATATTCAACAATTTGTGGAATCGGAATATGCCAGACAATACTTCTCCACACATCGTAGAGGGTTTATATTCCGCCGAAAGGTTCCGGTGACACAGATGATGACATGGCAAAAGGCCCCGCTGTCTTCCCCTCTTCTTACATTAAACCGATCGCTCAGAGCCGACGCAGTCAAAATCTTCAAGGTCATCCAGCGTATAATGGGTGATCGTGAGCGGGAAAAGCTGGCTGGGATACCTGTACACAACGGATCGACGAGTTCGCTTCCTACAAGCACCATGGGCCTGCTCGAAGAAGAGCGATGGTTATTGGGAGAGGGTCTTGCTCACGGGGAACTACGAGACGAGATATACTGCCAGTTAATGAAGCAACTCAGTGGCAATTCCAACCCCGAGAGCATTTTCAAAGGATGGCAAATGCTTTGCGTATTGCTGATCGCTTTCCCCCCATCGAAGAACTTCGAGGCTTACCTACGGTCCTTTATAATCCAACGGGTCTCTCAGTCCGAGGGTCGGGTGGATATCATGGCCAAGCACTGTTTGCGACGATTATCCGCTATATCGAGGAAAGGTCCGAGAGGGAAAGCACCGTCGGTGGCCGAGATCGAGACCGCATCCGATGCAGCATTCAATCCATCCACGTTTGGAGAATCGCTCGATGCGGTCGTGCGTCTACAAGAACGCAACTATCCCAAGGACAAAATTCCGATTATTCTTCCATTCCTCGCGGACGGCATCCTTGCCTTGGGTGGTACGAAATGCGAAGGCATTTTTCGAGTACCAGGCGATGGCGATCTCGTGTCGGAGCTGAAGACCAGGATTGACAGGGGTTACTATACACTCGAGAACGTCGACGACCCCCACGTCCTTGCGTCACTGTTAAAGCTGTGGCTTCGCGAGCTCTTGGATCCGCTTATCCCCGAAGAGATGTACAACGACTGCGTTACGAGCGCCCCCGAGCCAACGTCATGTATAGGAATCGTCCGGCGGCTACCAACGATCAACCGGAGGGTCGTGCTCTTTATTATCAGTTTTTTGCAGTTGTTCCTGGAGGAGAAAGTGTTGGCAAACACGAAGATGACGGCTGCAAACATGGCTCTCGTAATGGCACCTAACCTGTTGAGATGTAGCTCCGATTCTATGAAGATCGTGTTCACGAACACACAGTGAGTACCATCTTGAGTCTGATGGACAACGTTGGATTCACATGTTGGTTGGTAGATTTGAGCAGATGTTTGTCTATAACCTGCTGTTGCACCTGAATTGCAGCGAGGCCGACGACGACTATATTCCTGTTCACGGCCAAGGCGCAAGTCTTCCTACCTCACCGAAACCCCGTGCGTCCAAGTCTCGGAATAGGAAATGAGGTGTGATTCTCGAGGTGCAAAGCCTTTCCAGACCGGAAGCTTCCATGTGCCTCGACGCTCTAAAGGTTCATCGTTTGTTCCATGGCCACACGAACGGTCCATTCGTATTGCCCTAACCGACTAGCAACGAGCCGTCGGACATTGTCACCACTATCCTCGCTCACCACTGTACTCGAAATGCAACTTGGTACTACCAAAAGCACCCATCACTACCATAGGTTTCTCCTTTTTTTAAGCCTCTATCGATACCTCGGCGCACTATCTAAACGTTCGCTCCTCGAGTCGATGCTTTTCGCTTTCATACTTACGGCTACGTTCTTTTCCCTAGTTTCGTATTTAGTTACTGATCCTAACGGCGTCCCGTTCGTAACATATGGGACGGGAACATTTCTCACCTCCTTACTCATTTTCACTTTCTTTTCTTGCAGGGAATTTAATACCAATCGTACATACCCTACGGTACATACCGTGTCGATGTTTTGCATCATCTGCTTTTTCGTCTTTCGATGTCGAATAGTATTTGTTTTATATACTTACCATATCTCGGATCACTTTCCTCTTTTCCTTCGTTTTGCTCGCCTTTTTTTCCCCTCCCACTCTCTTGTCTAGATCACCGCATGCACACTCCTTAAATAATAGTCGAAAAGAAGAACGCACACTTCGTTTCCCGAAGCGACGTTTGAATTAATGTTTCTCGACTTGGCATATCTGGGATGGCCCTTGAGTAATGTAATGCATGCATGTCCGGCAGGCAGGATACCGATTTTTTCAGCATCATCTTCGAGTTCCGAGTCTACCAATCCTCCACGTCCACCTCTCTTTCCAAGTGGATCGGGCGGCAGGCGCTTCCTTCTTTCCCAGGATTTCGTAGGACATCCTGTAGTGCTTCACGTGAGAATAGGAATAATAGGCTGATGGCCCGCCCGTAACATTCAACCATTGGATGAGATCGGTGGACATGCCACGGGCCGGTTCGAGCCGCGAGCGTGTGGATTTCTAATTCCGGTCAGTTGCCAAGTTTCATCTTCTCGAGTTCTAGTACTTGTACGCATCTCCGATGGATTATTTGCGCAATCTTGGTTCAGCGGCTGTTTCAACACTCGTCCAAAAGTCAGGCATCAATCTTCCCTTTACTCTCGGGACAAAGATCGTCTCCGCCGAAGAGACACTATGGGCCCTGTACGACGCTACAAAACGTGTACTGTCCCATTCATTCTGCTTCCAATATGAA
Source organism: Austroboletus niveus (assembly GCA_038090255.1). Lineage (NCBI taxonomy): Eukaryota > Fungi > Basidiomycota > Agaricomycetes > Boletales > Boletaceae > Austroboletus > Austroboletus niveus. The sequence continues at coordinate 105,549 of JBBPMJ010000049.1, read as the reverse complement.
CTGACCTTACCAGTGTCTAGGACGACGGAAGCCCCGTATCAGTCTTTGAATACGACCTATACACCAAGTCGACGACCCCGCTCGCCAAAAATGCCTTACGCAAGCTGCGAACTATCCGACATCCCGACGTGCTCAAATTCATGGACGTTGTCGAATCGGACAGCACCATATTCATCATGACAGAGCGTGTCCGACCGCTATCAACTGCGTTGCAAACGTGGTCGTCCAAGAGTCAACAGGAACGGCAGGACTGGTTGTTGTGGGGTCTGCATCGGATATCGGTACGTCGTGTATAGACTCTGGTATTTTGTTAGAGAACACGAAATACAAGGTCGCGCTCGCTTTTATCAACGACTCCGCTGCTTCGACCCACGGCTGCGTTAGGTCAAACGCTATCTTCATGTCGCCATCCGGCGAGTGGAAGTTGGGTGGTTTCGAAGTATTGAGCAACCCTAAAGAAGACAGTCCGGTTCTCTACGTACGTCGTCTTTGTGTTTTTGTGCAGACACCGTCACTTAACTTCTTGGACTAGACTATGGGTGGTTTGCTCCCGGAATCGATGACGTATGCACCACCCGAGGTGAAGAAGAGTGGATGGTCCTCGTTGAAAGAGTCAGTGAGGTTTTTCTTCCTGGTACACCATCTAATCTTGCTTGAAGCGGCCCTGTTTCTGCGGCAGATAGCTATGCTCTCGGCCTACTCCTTCACTCTGTTTTCAACCCTACCCAACCTTTCCCTGAGACGGCCGAACCTCCGCACCCACCTCCTCAACCGTCCTCCCGTGGAACTATTCCTCTATCTGTGTTCACATCTTTTAAAAAGCTCCTTATGCCCAATCCGAAGGTTCGCATGACACCGAAAATGTTCCTGGACATTGGCATGGCAGAAACGGCGGGCGAAGGCTCTGGATTCTTCTCCGGCAATCGGTTAGTAAAGGTGTGCGGGGGTCTCGATAACTTCAGCCTAGGCAGCGAGGCGGAGAAAGCCACTCTTCTTCGGTAAGCAAGTCTATGTTGTGGGATACGAATATCTTCATTAGACAGGAACGCAGCATGCTGAAAGAATCGGCTTCCTCGTTTCCATCTGAATTTGTCTCGTTCCGCGTTCTCCCTTCTCTTGTTACTGCTCTGGAGTATGGAGGCGCTTCCGCGGCTACGATACTCCCCTTGGTTCTTCAATCTGGAAAGAATGTATCTGCGGACGAATACGTAAACGTGGTACTTGGACCACTGACGAGACTCTTCGCAAGCCCCGACCGAGGAACGCGAATGGCTCTTCTTGATAATATGTCTGAGTACGCGGATAAACTTGACAAGAGAGTCGTCGTAGACAAGGTCTGGCCTAATCTGGTACGCGATTTTTCTGGGTCATGTATTCCATGTCATGTTGACCGGGAAGGAGTAGCAATCCGGGTTCACAGATACGGTTCCCGTGATTCGCGAAGCTACGATACGTGCTGTTGTCCTCCTCTCCCCAAAGGTGCTGTGGGTGGTTTTCCCCTCCATCGCTTCTAGTAACATTTGCCATATAGCTCAGCGACCGTATCCTCAATAACGACCTTCTACGGCATCTTGCACGCCTTCAGAGCGACGCCGAGGCATCCATACGAACGAATACATGTATTCTTATTGGACGACTGGGGCCAAGCCTGGGTTACAACACGAAACAAAAAGTTCTCGTACCTGCGTTCTCCAAGGCTCTTAGGGATTCTTTCGTGCATGCACGGGTAGCGGGACTGATGGCGTTTATGGCTACTGATGAATGCTTCAGCATTGAAGACGTTGCTGCAAAGGTAATCCCGAGCATCGCAGGAGCCACGCTCGATAAAGAAAAGTGAGAATTATGCTTGGTCGTTAGCTATTACGTTGACCATCGTCCAGAATCGTGCGGGATCAGGCTTTTAAGGCGATGGAACTATTCATAAAGCGTCTGGAGACCCATGCAGCTTCGATGGTGAGATTAAGTTCGCGTGCCTTGCAGACTCTGATCGCTATGCTGTGTAGCCCGAAGCTGCACTAACGGAAGGTGAAGGAAGTACCACCCTGTCTATTCCAGGCGGCTTCACGCAGGCAAATCTCGTCAACTCTGCCACGGGTGCTGCCGGAGCATTTGCTGGATGGGCCATGTCTTCCCTTGGGAGAAAGGTTAGACTTGCAATGCGAACTCCTTTTCATTTCATAAAGTTTGTCTCGTAGCTCGCTCCCAGCGACTTGCAAAGTACCATCGCGGGTGCTTCCGAAAGACATACTTCGACGCCTTCCAACAACAACGGTATTTCCGATACCCAAATTCGAACGCCCCCCTCGACAAATGTTGCACAACCGAGAGGTCTTCAACTTGGCGGAAGCAAAGCGAATTCGAGAGCAGTTGTCGCGCAGCTTGCTGAACAGGTTGCCGCTGAGGAAGGCGGGAATACCTGGGGTAATAATGATTTGATGGACGTCAATGCCCATGAAGGAGATTGGAGTAGGTCTTCTTCGTCGTATTGTTTACTTCGCACTTATCCTTCACGCTTTTCCAGGTGCATTCGAAAGTGGGCCTTCCATCTCAGTTTCAAAGTCGGTGAACGACTTTGGATTTGGTGCTTCCCGTCCCAACTCCCCCAAAGGTAACCTTTCATGGATTCGTGCGGCCGATGTATATTGAAGATTCGTAGTCGAAGATGATTGGGGCAACATGGACATATTAGCAAGTCCATCGAACTTGGCCTCGTTATCCTTGTGGGACTCGTCTCGACCCCCGTCTCGTGCGCTGACACCGCAACCTCAACAAGCCCAAAAGTCGAATGGCGTGTCTAGTAAAATGGCTGCTGGTACCCGCCCTGCCCGCTTATCGTCACTACCCCCTCCCGTAGCGGATCAGGAACCCAACGCGAAGTCGACTTCTGCTATGTCCAAGGAAGAAAAGGCTCTGGAAATGGCACGGAGGAAAGAAGAACGACGTCTGGTGGGTTTTTTTTCTATCTCATGCCCTGGATGGCTTCATGCTTGTATGTGTAGCGCATCGAAAGACTGAAAGAACAAAAAGAACAGCGAAAGGCGACGTCGACGACTAAATGATTCAGATTGTAGGACAGTTTGCGGGAAACTAGTGTTTTGTGTATACCCCGAATTCAATGTATACCGCATGCATCGATATAAGCAGCCGCCAGAAAATCAGGCAGATCACGTCCAATGTTCTAGGCATTCGAAGGTATCCCTGCCATCGTCGTGAGCGCACCACGACAATTTCGAGTACGTCGACCTATTATGTTTATGTTTTTGTCGATGGACTCGCTCTTGAAAACCCAGAGCAAAAACATTATGAAAAGTGGTCCCCAGTTGTTGATACACTAACTTCTCCGCACATTCACCAGTGAGTCATGGATCCGAAAGTGTCCATTAGTATGTGCTATGTACGCTTGAACAACGATGTCATACATAATCTGAATGTATCTGATAGTGCCGAGGCTCTGAAAAAACTGACTACCTAGCCGATATAGGTGCTGCAAAAAAGTGATCGAATGGGCCAGATGCCCGGTGGCGAAAAGTATCTCTGAGCGAATCTTTTTCGTCCATTCGCCCTGCGATCTCTTTGATGAGCCCCTTCAACCGGAAGTCCTCGATAGGTTTGTTCAACACCTCTTTTCGGCACGTTGGACAGGTATACTCCGGTCGATGTCGACGCAACTCGGCAAGAATCGCGCGTACGTGAAGTTGGCCATGTTGACCATAAGCGTGCAGATTGGGGACCAGTTGGATGAATGCTTGGAGTTGCCCCGACAGGGCGGCACGACTGTTGTCTAGCTGTGGGTTCACCGTCATGTGTTGGACATGTGTCTTGCTAAACCAATTGACGAGACAATCCTCGCAGAAAGAGTGGCCGCACTCGGGAAGACTGTGCATATAGTCAGTGTTCATGTCGTCTGCACACAAGGAGAGATACAGACATATAGGGGCACCACATCGTGAGCGTGCACACCTCGCATGCGGTGTACTCTTCGAGTCCCGACAAGACCTGGATATATGCTGGGTCAGGTTGAGTGGAAGGGCATGAAGAACGATAACGCATACATCTTTGTTAGAGCAGTCGAGCTTTAGCTCTTCCACCTCGCGAGATGTGGATGCGAGTTGTTGCTCGGATTGTTTCAGCTCCTGTCCAAGAGGGGCTCGTTGTTAAAATACTTGAATAAGATACGCAAACGGACCTCTCGCAACTTCTTGACTGTGCACTGAAGATCCTTGATCGTTGTCTCGGATGATGGCGCGTGCTTTCTTGGAGAGACCCTCTTCGGCTTGGTCTCTTCGTCTGATGATATTTCGACCACATCGATTGCTGCAGACGTGCCTGCCTTTCTCCTGGGAAGACGCTGAGATGACTTTTTGGGTGCGTTTCCTTTGGACCGAGGTTCGTCATCGTCGGAAGATAAAACAATAATTTCGTTACTAGAGGGTTGCGAGGACTTTTTCGTGTCTCGACTGGCGGATGGGCCTGCGCGGCGGGAAGTGTAGGGAGGATTGAGCGGCTGTTGGGAGCTGGGGCGGCTGGACGAGCGAGTGACGGGCATAATCTGATGTGAACGCTATACGTATGTCGAGTGAAAGGCAACTTCGCGTCCCGACTCCGCACAGCCACGTGATCATATCGCAACATGTCATCACGACCGTCCGTAGCTCGCGCCTCCGCCCACGCCTTGTCGACAAATCCCGCCTCAATAAACCGTCTGCTGGAGAAGAAAAAGGAATACGAGGCCGTCGCCGCCCTCGAACGCGCAGGTGCGATCTTGGTCAAGCGCATCGATGCTCTTGCAGACGACTGTCTGGTCATGGCGGACGCAGGCCAAGGTACCCTGCCGTCATGCATGCTTTGACCCTTTCTGATCGTGTCCGCTTAGTCCATGGCCAAGTGCTCGAACAATGGCCCAACATGTTCCACTTGCTTGGACTCTTTCGTGAGCGTCCCTCTGTACCATCGCAAACCACGCTTACCTATTGTGCTGTGGTCCTCTAGTGGCAAATCGACAGCAGCAAGCTGACTCGGAGGCTTCGCTGGCAAGCCTTGAATCGGCTCCAGGAGAACGTCTCGTTCGTATCCCGTTGGACGAAGTTCAGATTGCCAACGCGAGATCTTTGTGATAGTCTCTTCGCATAGCTTGCATATGCGAAAAGGTTTGTGCCCAGCCCGTGTGATTACTCTTTTACCGAATCTCCGCTTTCTACACAGTGAGAATAAGAAGCCCTCCGCAGTCTTGTGAACACGTTCCAGATGACCTTGATCAAGCCTTTAAATGGATCTCGATCTTTTCAGGTCCCGGGTGTTTTTAGTAATGCCAACTATTGAATTTCGTCTTCCTTCCGCGAACTGTATTACGACGACTATATTATATACGTGTGCCACGGCGGTTTACCGTAATTCTACCCAGGTCGGATTCTTGTCCCCCTTCCATCCCTTGTTCTGCCAAGTGACTACCTCAGGACGGTGCCTCTTCAAGGCAACATTCTGTAAAGCATCTGTTACTACCGTTCCGTCCGGTACACAGGTGTTCATTTAGTCCGATCGCGCGGTACGGACTCCCCGTTTGCTACCTTGCATCTCTTCGTGTGTCTTTGCGCCACGTCCGCGCGCGAATACACCTTGCTGCAAAACCCACAGCTCGCGCCCGCCCGCAAATGGCATGAGACGACGTGCCGCGCCAAACTCCCCTTACTCATCTTGTCTGTACACCCCCGCCAGAGGCACGCACGCGGGGTCTTATCGTTCCCAGCCACACGGTGATGTCGATTGAGGTGATCCCTCATCCAGGCTCGGTCTCCGAGTACATCCATGTTGCACATCCCACGCTCGTCGGTCCATTCGCAGAGCAAAGTGTAAGCTTCCTCGTCCTCGTTTTCGCGTTCCTGCGGATGGAGTACGTCACTGCTCCCCATAAATGAAAAAGGCTGTATGCTCTCAGGTCCACTTCGTTCCCCCGAGTAGACGCTCTCCGAGAAACTGCTGATGGTAGCCTGACGACGAAGGGGAAACGCCGTCCCGTCCATCTCTTCCCAAGTTTGGTTCGGCAGCACAAATCCCAATGTAGGGTCTGTGTTATCATGGCTCCTGAGACCTTGCGGATTGCCCTTCGAGCCGAGGTCACTACCAAACCGGCACGCAGTATGGGAAAAGTGGCGCGCTTGTAACGCGTGAACAGCGACTCCTTGAATAAGGTCTTCAGGAGCACCATACGAGTGGACGCTCTCCGCTTGCCGTGTTTGACATCTGGAGTACACCGAGCTGTAGCATAGGCCCAGAGAAACGGGAAGGTTGGACTTACAGGACGGGCGGTGGCACCGCAATGCCTGCGCCGACGCGTGAATGCTGAATCGACTCAGATCCGTCCCCGGCGTACGCAAAACGCGCAAACATGCTAAGTGGAGAAGATGCATGCGTATCAGTGCTCAACGGCGAAACGTTACGGGTCGTCCAAACCTCTCCATCTCCCTCGATCTCTCCATCTGGCCATGAAAAACGGCCCAAAACGGAGCTGGATGCCTATAACAGACTCAGCTCTATAAAGTACATGTCTAAGAATAATCCAGGACGGACCTCTCCGCATCTGACGCTTGCGATTCTGGTTCGATGTGAAGGTGCGCCGACCGTGGACCAAACATGGCGTATGGTACGCAAAGACGCGGCAAATGGGAAAGACGACGTACTACCATCGACCTCGGTTGGCTTTATACCGAACGCGCTTAGAAATCCAACGCAGCGATCGTCGAAGACGAGGCGATCAAGACACGCGCTGGGAACTCGGAACGCAACGTCCACGGAAAGATGTCGAGCGTACGGTCCGAATGCGAGAGGTGCAGAGAACACCCTCCCTTGTCGGTCCCACATGACGCATGCGAGGCGCAGGGAAGCTCAAGAGTGTGAGTGGGTAGGAACACGACTGTCCGCATCGCCGTGCACGCCAGAGTTGCACGCGCGATTCGCAAAAACGGGCCATTCTGGTGTCTCGGTCGTTGGACGTTGTTGCCCACCTCGTTCGGGATGGTTTCTCGTCAGCACTGGATCGCGCACGGTGGCACTCATTGCCGAGGGTCGGGACTGGGATACTGCCCACACGAACAGTGCAAGAGAAACCAGAGGTGCAGGGTTGGACGTGTCGCAGAGAATCACGAGTCACGGTTGTCGAAGCATGTGTCAAGTGTCCGTCCTTGCCTCGGATCAAATTCACAAGGAACTCGGAACATGCTAGGGGACGCTGAGTTTTAGATTTGCACCGTGATTCTGGGATCCTTTGACACGCGATCGCCGTCATAGCCGGCTTGAACTGAATTGCATGGTGAACGGAAAGTGTATGCATTCAACAGCCCTGTAAAGCAGAGTAATAGTGGTATGCCAAAAATATAAATGTTCAGTGGATACACGGAGCGTATGAAAGATATGGGAATAAAAACAAGTTGTACATTCTACGATTACAAGGCGTCAACCGATTTGCAACCCCTTTTCCTCAGTCGATAGTTTTGGTTTCGTCCGAGGTGCAATCAGAAGTACAAGACACGCAGTACATTTACTTCTTGTGCACGCCGATCACTGCGTCGGGCGCATATCTTGGGATGACCTAGGATAAACATATGAATCACTGCAAGACGGACAAGACTAGACGGAACGCACCTTGGGATCGTGAAGCATGTTAAATTCTTCTGTAGCATCGCGTCCGGCGTACAGCAAGATCGCCTTCTCGCCTCCAGGATGATCCGGCAAGAATGACGTGACATCAAGAACTTGTCCATCGACAATAACCCAGACGTCGTCTTTCTTATTGTGCTTGGCGACCTCCTCGGTCGTGTATTCCTTGCTTGCCGACGACGAAGGTGCAGCAGCACTTGGTCCTGATGGGGATGCGGCAATTTGGGATGCAGAAGGCTGAGGAGCGAGTTGCCCTGCCAAAGCACCAAGGCGACCGCCAGCCTTCTCGAAGACGGCACTCGTCGTTTGGAGGAGGTATGCAGCAGCAGAGTCACCAGAGACACGCCCAAAGACGACACAGCCTAGCAGAGACGAACCACCAAGACGGTTGGCACCATGAACACCACCAGCAACCTCACCGGCAGCGAAAAGGCCTGGGACGGGCTTGCCGTCACTGCCGATTACTCGTGACTCGGGATCAATCTCAAGACCACCCATTGTGTAATGAAGAACGGGCGTCATGATTGCAACATTGAAGAAATCGTTCATAGTCCACTCTCCGGATGAGAAAAACTGGGTGAGAGAGCTCAGCTTTAGGTAACATCGAGGCGTATAAACAAGTACCTTCTTTCCGAAAGGATCCTTCTTCGCCTTGACGCCAGCATTGTAGGTGTCGAAAGTGTTCTTGAGGTAAGCAGGCGAAACACCCATCTCCTTGGCAAGCGCCTCGCCATTGTCGAATCGCTTCATCAAGCCACGACCAACATAATGCTTGCAGTGCCATTCGATCTCACGGGAGGCCTGACCGTTAAGAATGAGGCGGATAGGGTACTGTAAGAAGCGTAAATGGTCAGAAGACTGTTGCAACGAAAAACTAGGGACGTATACCTTGCCGTTCTCCCAGATCTTTCCGGTTACGTAGTCACGGTGTTGAAGTTCGTCAACAAAACGATCGCCGTTCTTGTCCAATAGAAGACCACCAACACCACGAAGAGCTTCGGCAGCGAGGAATTTGACCTTGGCGTCGGGCTCGTTGGGGTCGACGAGACCAGTGGGGTGGACTTGGACTTTCTCGAGGTCGACGGCGCTCGCACCAATGGCCATGGCCAGCTTCTGACCGTCACCGGTGCAGTGATCACCATTGGTCGTGGGAAGGTTGTAGTATTCGGGCCGGTGCTTCTTCAACAACGAATCTGATGTGAAGTCGGCAGCATAACCACCCGTGGCCAAGACGACTGGGCCGTATGCGATCTCAGTCTTGCCGTTGCGGAGATACTCGACACCGTTTACGGCGCCGGATTCATCCTTGAGGAGTCTTGTAACACGAGCTTTCTTGTAGATTTTTACTCGGTCAGGTTGGCTAACGGCCAAGTCCTCCAGGCGCTCCATTTGAGCATAGGTAATGACCTTGCGAGTCGAAAAGTTAGTACGGATGTAGGATGACATCAAAGAACGTACCATTCCAGGGAACTGAGCATTGCCTCTGTGAGTACGAGGTTGGCTGTGACCACCGAGCCGAGCAACCTTGGAGAGGTCGAGCGCAAACTTGTCCTGTAGCCAGTTCACAGCATCACCTGAACGTCCGGTAAGGACACGGATGAGGTCATCTCGAGCGAGGTCACGAGCCTGAGAAATACAGTAAGAGACGATCCAAGTCAAGTTTGAGAACGACTCACAGATCGCTTGGTGTCCTCGAAGAATATCTTGGCACTGTCGGGGATGCCGGCTTCTTGTTGTGTCTGCGTGCCAGCACCGTTGATACCAGAAGTAGCTTTGGTTGAGTTGCCACCCATGAACCTGGCAAGAGGTCAAGACATCCGAGAGCGGTTGCGGAGGAGAACGGCGCACCCTTGCTTGTCCAACAACAGGACATTAGCACCACGCTCGAGGAGGGTGTGTGCTGCAGAGAGACCCGCGAGACCACCACCGACGACGATGACTTGAGCCATTGGAATGTGTAGTGAGATGGTGGAAGAAAGAGCGAGGGTTTCGTAGCAGTCGGACCGTCAAACTCCTGAATTGATGTATTGTCCGGGTAGCCAATCAAAAGCCGCACTTTATTTCACAGCATGTGATTCTGGGGAGAGCCGTTGGCTCCGATGAGATTCATGCGCCCGCACGTACGTAGGGTCTATGTACACATTACCCGACCGGATACCCATCTAACCGTCCTGCTCATGTGCAAAGTTCCACAAAATGTCACAGCACCTTCGAACAATGTCGTCCATGCGCATCTCTGCTCCTGTTTTCACAGGCTCTATCACCACGAGACTGGGAACTTTCCCCCCAATCAGCTTCCCGTTATCAACATCTTTGTTTTCGAATAACTCTTCGTGCGCCTTGACATATGCGGGGTATACGATGTTCTCCCAGTACAACGGGGGATCTTTCCAGAATGATCCCTCTGGATTGAATTGCGCTCCAAACGGGTAGTCACGAATGAAAACACAGGAATGCGGGGATAGAGAGGGGTAAAACACACATAGACGTTACGGCCGACGTATCACGCAGGAGATAAGCCGAACCCCGTCATATGTAAGCGGAGGTTAGACGATGCGTGGCATTAGTGAGGAGGAAGTCAATCGCTGAGCAGAGGATGCCAAAAAGAGCAGCTCTCACCCGCTGTGTGGTATCCGCTTCGTTCGAGTCTTCGTTGTTTGAGAACATCGTGTGGTATTCGTAGGAAAAATCGAACATCTAATTGGTCTATGACCTCCTACGCGATGTCAGCAAGGAACGTGTGTCGACCAGAAGTCCACTCACCTTGTCCCAATACAGCAAAAATCCATCGACGAGTCCCCAGACAACCCGTACTCCCCTTTCCCGCTGTTCGTCTTCAAGTCGTTGAAATCGGGCTATTAGTTCTTGATAGGAGGCATCACTGAGAGGGATGTTCTTCTGTTCGTTTAAGTGGTCGTGACTCTTATGGCCGGATGGGATCACCCCGTTTTCCTTTATGCCCTTCAGGAACGTTCGCAATCGCGGCCAATCGATAGCTCCCTCAGGATCATCCCAGTCCGCAACATTATGCACCGGGTGATTGGGGATCAATTCTTCCGGCTATCAGAACGGTATCGTCGATCATAAGAGACTTGCAGAATCGATGAAACCGTCTCACAGGAGCAAAATCCTATCGCTGAGCTGTGAACATACGTGTATGTAAACCATGATGCGCTTACATCCTGATGGATAATAACACTGTTTGGTAGAATACTCCGAAGATGCTTTGCGAGGGTCGTTTTGCCTGAGCATGTCGATCCTCTGAAAAAGTGGGTTAGCTACAGCTGTCGATCTAGTTGAAAATATAGCGTACCCTACTCCGACGAGGATCACCCGGTTCTGTAACTTGCTCATCTTGATGGTCAAACGAAATGTAAGGATAAGACAACATCCGGCTAACACCGAAGCTAATTCAAGATATTTAGATATCGTCAAAAACATGAAGTACAGAGGCAACTGCAAGTAGTACATCAACGAGTCTCGACCGTGACTTTCGTCCTCCAAAATATAATACACCCTTCTTCTATGTACTTATATAAACTCACTTGGAGCTACCCCAGCCAAACCAGCTGCGAGTTCTCTTCTCAGCTTCGCGCGCGTGGGGCGCTACCTCCTCATATTTTCTCTCGGACCGCTCACGAACGTCACTCATCTTCTCTTCCGTAGCGCTCTTCAAATCGCCGAACTTGGCCTGCGCATCATGCGCACTCTGTCGTGCCCGTCCGGCTAAATCTGTGCCTGCCTCCGTAGCTCGGCTGCGTGCGGCAATGACTGAATCCTGCGTGGAGGCCAATATCAGCCATCATGAAAGTCAGAAGCCATCATCTTCTATTCGTTTCAATTTACGCACCTTGACTTCTCCCAAATCTCGCTGACCCTGTTTCGTAATACTCTCCGCCTTGCTCTTTCCTGCTTCTCCAACCTCCTTTACTTTTCTCTCCAACTCCTCTTCCTTTCGTCTGGCAGCTTCGCGATCGGTAGCGTGCTGACCGTGGGTGTAGTAGTAGTACAATCCCCCAAGCGCACCCAAGGCCGAGAGGATGATCAAAGTATTACTGCCTTCTGGACGAGTGGGGACTGACTGACCGGGCGCAGACTTCCCTTGGGACGTCGGCGGCGGGGTCGTCAGTTTTCTATAAGCCTGTATTTGAACTGGTCAGACACGCCGAGCTCAACCAAGTCAAGACCAACATACGATGGGAAGACGAAAGACTCCGAGGTATACTGGTGGACGAGTAGAACGCAAGACGAGTTGGCGGTGCATGGTGAGGATGACAAGCTCAAAATTTTCTGGTTCGAATTCGACCAGCAATGGCATGCATTTATACACGTTCTTTCTGCATGCTCCTAACTCGACACAACTATGACGTCAAACTCGGTCACGTGAATTTCGCGTGGATGTGGAAAAGATGACGCATAAAGGATAAAGAAATCTAAATATCGTAGAAATGGAAAGAAAGAAAGAAAAAGTGAAAACGTTTTGTGCTGAGTCCGACCAGTCCGATGCGTGTTTGCGCAACTGCAACGCGATCCATGGTGCAATGGATGAGGATCTCAAGTGGGAGCGATGGCATTGGTGGTCATTTTTTGTGGAAATGGGGTATGCACATCCATGACCAATCAATCAAAGACATACTGGCGAAATGATTGATCAAACGGACGCACGTGGTCTCGACGTTTCGTATACGTTAACATTGATGGCCTGCATCCGGATGGGGGTCAAGTTCGTCCCAGCGCAGGACGAAGACGACGTATTTGTGTAACGATGCCCTCATGCATGCCCATGGTATTGGCATGGCCGCAGCCACGTAACAATGTTTGCTGTCCACACATCCGTATTACGCGCATACTGTTGATGCCCTCGACGAGGGGTCAGATAAGGACAGTGCTGATAGGTTTTTAGGCAAAAAGGGCGTCGTTGGGGGCTCGTCCTGAGCTCCAAAGGGTCCAGGAACTCTGGTAAAATGCAAGCCAGTACCAGTGCGACCGTTGATTTATTTGCACGCTCCAACTGTGGGAGCTCGGGCTTGACAAAGGCTGAGACAAAATGGGCAGGCGAGCATGAGAGGTCGCCAATGTACAAATGCGACATGCAGCAACCGTCGTGCGCTCTCAAACGAATGAAAGTACACGGCAGTCACGACATGCCGCAACCGGCATCCTTGAGCTCACACAAGCGTGTTACACGGGCGGCGGGCCTAAGCGTAAGCAGATGGTGCGATTGGGCTGAGCAAGTAGACTGAGCGCCCCACCTACCAACATATTGAAGAACGAAACAGCGAAGGCTGCTAACAAGCACAAACATCCACCAGAAGGTGCTTGTCTGCGCTTGTGTGAAAATCCAAGGCCCAGCCTGGGGACACAGGCGGGGGAAAATCAGGGAAAAAGTGGCGGGGAACATACCGACGTAAAAACAACAACGGCAGTGGCGTCAGCGCGCACCGTCATCGTTGAGGTATCGGGCGGGTTTCCATCTCTTTCATCGAGGGCGGGGTAAGGCAAGGCATCGGCGGGGCGCAGGAGAGCGACACGGCCTGGGAGCATGGGGACAAGATAAGAGAGAGAGGGACAAACCGAGGCTGGCTATGGCACCGGAATCTTGAGGCGATGTACACGTGGTTGCATTTCCGTTGCCCTCAGCGTCGCTGTCTTTGAGGCTTTGAGCGTATCGTGCTGTGGCGGTGGTGGGTGAGGTGATGCGACGGTTCGTTGAGTGCAAACGTATGGAAGCATACCGGCACCGTCCACATCGTTGTAAAAGTCGCGTTGCCGTCCTGGGGGTGGAAATGTAGGGTACATAGTTGGGATGTCACTGTCGATAGTGGTAAGACACGGCTGCACTTTCCCACGATTTTTAGGTCGGCATTGCAAGGTGGTACAGAGCGTTCTGCGGAAAAAGTAAGAAAGCAGACTTCGAGGGAGAAGACGCCTTGTGGTCAGTAGCAGTGCATCTCGTGGATCGTCCGTCACATCGGAGTAAAGTCGACAAAAATGGCAATGCGTGGGAAATCGTTGCCAATCTGTGACAGACTCGTTTATATCCTGGCTATGTCACCACACAGTCGGTATTACGGATAGGGTGAGGCTTGTTTCTTCTCACACCACAATCACTGCTGGCTGCTATGAGCTCCGAAAGCGAACCTCTACTTCGAAATGAGGAGTCTGGTCAACACATTGATACACAGGATGACGCAGAATTCGCTGCTGCACAACAACGATCCCGGATGCTTCGCGTCCGTTCCCTCGTCTGGGCTGCCTTGGGCATCGTCTTTGTCGTTGGTATTGTGCTCGCCATTGTTGACCCCGGTCATTTAAGAGACAAGGGTTGGTCCGGAAAGTTACCGAGGGACCCGGATCTCGCGGCACGGCGATTGCTTGAATCTGCCCCTGTAATCGTGCGTACTTGCTTCTCTAGTTTGCTTGCAACTGACAAATCGACAGGATGGCCACATTGGTATGCGTGAAATGTTATTTTGTAAAATGGTCAATTCATCTATGGTGTCCTGAAGATTTACCTGAGCATGCGAGGATGCATTGGCGAAATAACGTGTCTGATATGCCTCTCGATATCGGAATGCCAATGCATGTCGATATCCCCCGCCTCAGAGAAGGAAAAGTGGGCGGATTTTTTTGGTATTCTTTCTCTTCCTTTCTTTATGCTGCGATCAACTTGCTGCAGGTCCGTATATGTATCTTGTGCTGAGAGTTCAGAAGAGGGAAAAGACTTTTTGATTTCAACATGGAGAGTGCGGTATGTCTTCCTTTTTCGTTTTTTTGTGTCCAAGACTTATGTGCGAGTCTGGTGTTAGCGATACGCTTGAACAGATTGACGTGGCCAAAGGTCTGATCGAAAAGTACCCAGATGTGAGGCTTGTCTCCATTCGTCGACTTCTCAAAACTTACTTGATTTGCTTCAGACTTTCAGCTTTGCGCTAAGTTCCGAGGATATCAAGCGATCCATATCACAGGGGAAAATTGCTAGTTTACTTGGCGTTGAAGGGTCAGTTAATTTCATTTTTCCTGGCCGATTTTCTCAGGCCAGTCTTCAGAGGACATCAACTGGGGAATTCCATCTCTGTTCTCCGGCAATTTTACGCACTTGGTGTTCGATATGTAACCCTTACTCACACGTGTCATAACGCATTTGCGGATTCGTGTGGGTCTTTGCAACAGATTGCTCCGTTGCATTACGGGTTGAGGTATGAGGTGATCGTTCGTCTCATCGTGCCTAATTCTCTTTCTCTAGTTCAATCGGATTTAAGCTTATCGAGGAGATGAATCGGATCGGAATGTTGATTGACCTGTCACATACTTCGGACCTGACTGCGACGCAGGCGATTTTGCACTCCAAAGCTCCTGTCATCTGGTCCCACTCTTCGGCGAGAGCAGTTTACGATGTTGCTCGCAATGTTCCCGATGAAGTGCTTCATATGATTGGCTCAGGTGAGGGACAGAAAGATGGCATTATCATGGTGTGTTCCACCAGTCACACGATTGCGTGCCTTTTTGAATCTCTGACTTTTCAATAGGTCAACTTTGTGCCCTATTTCATTGCAAGCAGTGGGAAGGCCAACGTCCAGGTGGTCGCGGATCATATCGAACATATTGCAAAGGTTTGTGGAAAAAAACAGTAAGCCTCCTGCGTCTCCGAAACTGTTCTACTACAAATCTGAGTGCCACAGTGTTGGTATCGGCAGCGACTTTGATGGAATAGATTCCACACCCGAAGGACTGGAGGATGTCTCAAAGTACCCTGCACTAGTAAGTTATCTGTTCTCCTCGTGGTTTGGCGGTCACACCCTCTCCACCAGATTGCCGAGCTCTATCGCCGGGGCTGGGACAAGTTCGAACTCGCTGGTCTAACGGGAGGTAATCTACTTCGTGTTTTCGCCGAAGTGGAGAAGGTCGCACGGGAGCTACAGGTTGCGGGGACGCCAGTTGTTTATGATATTTATGAAAAAAGGAAGGACATCCCGATCATTTTTGGACTCTGACCACGATTTTACATTATTGAAAATCTTAGCTATACTACCTGATGTATCATATTGACGTCATCGACAAAGATATTCACCCATTCGTTTGTGACGTGGCGCATATAGTAATGCCGTCTCAACTCCGTACTAGCATAGCACGGATAATGAATCGGAACGGTCCCGATTGATTGGAGCGGATGAGATGAGAAAGGACGAAAAACTGAGTCGACGCCAGCAGGATTCGAACCTGCGCCCTCAAAGAGGAACAGATTTCTAATCTGTCGCCGTAACCACTTGGCTATAGCGCCTCGGGAGGATTTCTCCTGGGGACCTAAACACTTAGATACAAAGAATGTAAATTGAAACTGACTCCCGGAGCAAAACAATCCGACGCCAGCAGGATTCGAACCTGCGCCCTCAAAGAGGAACAGATTTCTAATCTGTCGCCGTAACCACTTGGCTATAGCGCCTCCCGATTCTGATCTTCCTAAGAAAAATATAACGCCCTCAAATACATTTTATTGACAAGGTAGTCTCCGACAATTTATCCAACCTTCATCATGCTCGCCTGTGGACCTCGCACGAGCCGTCTTGTGGCTCTTTCTTTCCTCACTCCTTTTTCCGCACGCTCCACGTCCACCACGTCCACCTCTTCTCGCAGCTCCGCCACTTCAACTTCCCAACCCGTCGGGGACTCCCGAGACTCCATTTTCACCGCACCTGAATCGCCATGGGATCACGTTTTTTCAGACATCGACCCCGTGCCCCCACCCCTTCCTCCTATTCGCAGTCGGCTGGGCGAACAAGTCAGCGGCGTACCCTCTTTGAAACGCAATAACGGCTCTCCCCAGGGCCTCATACAACGTTCGTCTCGGGTCAGGCAACAGCGCGCGTCCCTGACTGCTCGCGAGATGAGCGTGTTCGAGGAGATGTTTGACATGATATTCAATGCCGTGTCCGCGCAAGACGGGAAATCCTCGGGTGCAGGTCCGTCTACGCGAACGCCCACTTCTCCCTCTGCACCGTCGTTTTCAGGCCAGACACCTAGTATTAGTGGTGCAGGTGCTCCGTTGAACGATATCTTCCGTACGCTGCGCCGACATACGTCACGCGTTCGATGGACAACCGCCATCGACGAAGAGCTGGATCGCAAAAAGGAAACGATGGAATTATTTGACACGGACCACGAGCTCCTCCAGTGGGTGATGCAAGAGGTCTTTGGGGAGGTGCGACGGTGGGACGAGGAAGCGAAAAAGGCGATTGCGGCTTCTACTACTACGGGTGGCACGACAAAAGCGGAAAGGAAAGGAAAGGACGTGTCTACGACGACAGATTCCTCTACGGACGTTCCTGCTGCCGCTAAGCCATCGACGACATCTCTAGGTTCTCCGGTGACAGAATATCCTGCCAATCCATCCGTTTATCCCCACCTTATTGCACACGCGATGCGTATCTTCCGAACGACCTATTCCAATCCGTCGCTTTCGCTCGCTATTTTCAATCATGCTGCGCGGGTGTCTATTCCGTCTTACGTCTTTGGATGCACAGCACCGGCTTACAATGAACTGATTGAAGCCAAGTGGGAGGGATGGAGTGACTTGGAAGGGGTATGCAGTGCACTTGAGGAGATGAGGGCAAACGGGGTGAAAATTGACGGGAGGACGCGGATTGTGGTGGAGAAGGTGAGGAGGGAAGTCGGAGAAGCACGACCTGGGGATGGACAGGTGATCGAAAGTGCAGGCGATGTCAATCCACTCGCAAGACGTGCTTGGGGGGAACTCGGGGAAGCAAAAGTAATGCACCTGCTTTATCGAATCGAGCGACTCGCACTTCGTGATCGGACTCGCAAGTCGACATTTAGCCCACACGAGGAGACGTGGAAGGGTGCGGTCCTACAGGCTGGTGAAGACGACGGGTGGGGCTTCGATCGCTGGGATGAGGATAAGAAAACCGTGGACGCAAATAGGCGCGGGCGGAAGAGGAGATCTCCTACAGACGACCACATGCGGACTATTGCTCCGCGGAAGGAAGCGAGTTTGCGTTGACCTATTTATACTAGCAAGTCACCTCTCCACATGCAAAACCTTTTCGGATTCGTCCCAGCTGAGGATAGTTCAAGTCTCGGTGACATACTCGCTTCCGAGCTATAGTACTTTTATACGTGTCTGTCAGACTGCATCGCATTGGTGCACATGGTGGGACGGGACATGATTAAGCAAGCGCAGCACTTCATATTTGAAACGAAGAAAATTCCCGCCATGCTGCATGCAAGCGTTCGTTTCCGGTTAGCCAGGGAGTGCATGTTCGGACGAGGTGTGATCAAAGAGCACCATTGGAACATAATTGTGCGGAAATGGGACGGAAAAGCCGGTTTTCATGGACGGAGATTGGAGAAGGCGTGAGACAAGGGGGCCGGGTCTCGGCAGGGGGTGGCAGTGCGGCAGTGGGGATGTTCCAGATTCCCCGAGTTTCTCAGCACAAAAGCTCCACGGAACATTACGCGCTACTCTTGTCTCCTCCCCCTGGATGCACGACGCCGTCGAAATCGCGAGGCACTCTCCAGAGCCTTCCTTCCCCCCCACACTCGCAGATCTCAGCAGAAATGCATCCGTCATATCGTCGTCCTCCGACTCCGAGACGAGCACGACAACTGTCCTCAGGACACCCCGGCCACGCCCAACCCGGACGTTCTCGTCACCCCGCTCTCGCAGCCCACACTCACCGACCTCCCAGACAGTTCGGCCGCCACCCGCGTATCTGACGAGGGAACTGGGCATATCGGAAGAGGCAGAGGATCGTGATTACGTTCCAGAGCCCCTGGTTGTACCAAGGCAAGCTCAAGGTCGCTCAAAATCGCGTAAACGCTCGAGGTCCCAAAACCCGTCTGCAAACACGCGTTTGTCTGCCCAGGATTTCGTCTTCGGTGAGACCCTTGGCGAGGGGTCCTATTCTACCGTACGTACGGTTGGCGTGCACGACGGCTGTGTCCCTTGCTGATAGGTAATACGTAATATGTTGCGTGCCTCCAGGTGATGCGAGCGCGGTACGCCCGCAGCGGACAAGAATATGCTATTAAGATTCTAGACAAGAATCACTTGATTCGCAAAGAGAAGATGCTTGTCGCTCTAGCCGAGAAGAACACTCTCGTAAAGCTCGGGGCTGGTCACCCGGGTATCATTCACCTGCACTGGACGTTCCAGGACGACTGGAGTTTATGTACGTCGTCCGTTCCGAGGTGGGGTTGACTCACCGAGCCTTTCCTAGTCTTTGTGTTGGATCTTGCACCAAACGGCGAGATGCAATCCCGAATATCACGGATGGGGTCGTTGTCGTTGGTTTGCGCCAGGTATTATACAGCGCAGATCGTCGATGCTATCGAGTACATGCATGACAAGGATGTTATACATAGGTACGCCCCGTTTTTCCAGGAACTTGTCATAGTCGGCCCGTTCAAACACCCTCCAATCAGAGATCTTAAACCGGAGAACCTTCTTCTGGACAGCGAATTTCGCATAAAGATCACCGATTTCGGAACGGGAAAGATTTTGGAATCTGGCCGTGAGTCAATTCCTTATTTTGTCTGTTCATTGGTGCCTAGAGAATTGCAGAAGAACGAGCCAACTCGTTCGTGGGGACTGCCCAATACGTCTCTCCGGAGCTTTTGGAGCGGAACGAGACATCGAAGAGGTGAGCATAAGCGATCGCTTCCCACCCATTTAGGAAACAATGACGCATATGTTCGTGCAGCTCCGACCTATGGTCGCTAGGTTGCATTGTCTTCCAAATGATTGCAGGCAGATTCGCCTTCCAGGGACTTTCTGAATATCTCACGTGGCAGAAGATCAAATCCCTCGACTACACCTTTCCCGATGGCTTTGACGAAGACGCCAAGGATTTTGTAAACAAGCTTCTGGTGTGTTAACTTTTTTTTTTTTTTTGGAAATTAACCCCTCCTCTTCACTCAAATTAGGTTCGCGACTCACAGCAGAGGCTGGGTGCATCTCGAACACCGTCGTCTCCTTCGCCTCTCCGTACCCACCCTTTCCTCGCTTCCATTAACTGGAGCACACTCTGGACTGATCCGTCGCCTCTGCTCGAGCCCGGCCTCGTCAGGAAAGAGCCCTTGAAACAAATAGATCCGTCAGAAGGAGATACAGAAGACGGGAAATGGAATGATATCAGTGCGAAATGGGACGCCCTCGTTGGTAATCACGGGACGGGTGCAATCGAGGATATTCTGGCAAACGGCCATGTCCCACACCAAGGTCCTCCGCCTGTTGACGATGATGGAATAGGTTGGGCAGACAACGCTCAGGGTGCTGAATTTGAGAGGTACAAGCTCAAGGATACGGGGACGTTCAAGCGCACGTCGCGCATCGTGGAGGAAGTTGGACCGACGGGGGAGCTACCAGACTATACCATCACGGCAATCAACGGTTCACACGTCGAATCGGTTCCGAGTGCGAAGAACACCAGGACGAGTAGAACCGACGACACCACCAAGACAGTCAAAGAAACTGACAAGGAAACGCCCGTGTATACTGCCATACCCGAAACCCCCGCCCTATCCTCGACTTCGATTCCCCTACCTTCGACCCCGCACAACAGCCATGCACCCGAATCAGGTACCAGTTCCTCGGATGGTAGCTTGCCCGATAAATCGGTTGTCGTCGCCGCTATCGCCGCTCTGGAGCTCGAGAGAGGACGGAATAGAGCATTAACGCCGGTCCAGGGCAACGGAAGACTGCGTGACTCGGACTTGTAAGCCCGACTGCCTTTTTGCGTTTTGTCGACGTAGTCAATTAACGCCTCGTTACGGAATTAGCTGTTCGTTACTCGTTCCTGGGGAAGCAATCCTCTTTAGCACTCGCGTTGAAGCTCGGTCTCCGAAACGTCGAGGCAGCAGGCTGAGGCTTCCGATAAATGTATCGCCCATCCGACCCAAGAAGAGACAGCTGTTGCTAACGACACACCGATTACTGTGTGTCAAACTGAGAGCCGAGGGAGGCGTCGGCCTCAAATCGGAGCTCAACTTGAGAAAGGGTGTCAGTGTGAGCCCCGGGACGGAGAAATCGAAGGACAAGGATAAGGAAGCCAAGTCGATCATCGAGAGCGTAGAGCGGAAAGGCGAGCGTGAGTTTGTCGTCTTGACGGTGCGTCGTTGCTTTTTTATTGTGTTGCTCGTCCGTTCGCGTGTACTGACGCCGGGTGATGAATAGTCCACGAGATCGCAGTCATACGCTGCCGAAACGAATGCCATCGCATTACAGTGGGTAGAAAAGATTAACGCTGCGTTGACGTTACCTCGTTCCCCCGGATGATGACGCCTTGAATCTGTCCCTACACGCACCTTTCGACCTTTGTGAACATCTACGTCTCCCTACCGTACATATGCATATGTCTCTACGCGCACGGTTGTAATCTTTTGTTCTTGTTCGTATATCATGGTTCCTTCGACAGACCTATTCAACGACATGCGGGTACGTACATACCTATTTCGCTGTGGTGTGGTGCGCCGGTTCTTTTATTGTAATGTCATATCTATTACTCACACACATGTGCATGTCTTTATTCCCTCGTCTTGTTTTGTTCTTTTTTAATACTTATATTCTCGCTGGTATTCTACGTGTATGCCTTGGTGGTCCAATCGGTCGGTTTCGTCGCTCACCTTTGCTGCACACGCGATTATAACCCATCGAAAAACTCTTTGAATCACGATTTTGACGTTGTCACCTATGTCACTCTGCGCAGGTCGCGTAAACAGTGCAACGGCGAGCCTGGCGCACAAGGTGCATCACACGTGGCTACCTGGTAGCTTGTTCGAAGCAGCGTGGCTGGGCAACGTTTGGTACGGTTACGTCGACACCATCGCACAATGTTCGGCGCGGAGAGCACTGATGACATCGACTTTTGCAAACGGTCCCAGTTGTGTGCCTTTCTCGTCACAAGTCTACCAACGACGATCAGTCGTGTCCAACAGTCCGTTTTTTTCGGTATATTCGTCCTAAATTCGACCAGCAAAAGTGTTACACCCTAGCGGAATATACGCGCGAAAAAAAAAAAACATGTTTCGTGATTTCCAATCAGCTTGACACTAGTATTAACCGGGAGGGAGCAGGCTCGCATCGACAGCACCCCCTTCCTCGGTAACATCGTCCGCGTCGTCCCCTGACCTGGCAATCGGCGTACGCGGCATCGCCATAAGACCTACATTGGCCAAGTCGCATCAAACCACGAGTCCGACGCGGAAAACACCCACCGGTTCTTGCACTCTCCAGTATCCCAAACGGTTTCAACAAATTCAAAAACGCAACCACACGATTCGTCTTGGCCGTCAACTCCACGATGACGCTGTTATCGCTTACGTCCACGATCTTGGCTCCAAATTGGTTCGCAAGAACGGAGATCGACTGCAAGTGTTGGTGTTTCTGCCGGAGCGCTTCCGAGGCTGTCAGTGGAAGAGGCGCTTGTGCCTCGGTGGTTGTCGCCTCGGGTTGTCCGCTTCGTTCGAAATTGTGTGCCAGGACTGCCTCACGTTCGGCCTTGGACGCACTGGAAGAGGATGCAGATGAGGTACTGTGTGAATGCGAGACACGGCGGGCTTCGTGCGAGGGTCCGCCGACAAACTGGTCTTCGAGATACTCGGGCCCCAGAATGGAGACCTTGACGAGGAGCAGTTCACGCGAGATCACGCGGGTGTCGGTGTAATCGAGGACAGCCCAAACGGGGACCTATAAATACGTGGGTGCGCGTTCTCGTGTGGGAATGAAAAACGGAGAGTGATGTCACGTACCAAATCTTCGAGCTGTCGGCGAGCTTGTTCGACGACGCTGTCTTGACCACTGATGACGATCGACATTCGACTCAGATCGCGAATTTCGGTCCGACAGACGACCAAGGAATCGATGTTAAAACCTCGTCCGGCAAGAATGCTGGATACGCGTGATAAAACTCCAGGTTCGTTTTGAACAAGACAGTTGAGAATGTGTCTGAACAAAGACGGTGTTTGTCAGCGACTGTGTCTAATTGGACAGTCGGCGTTGACGCGAAAAAAAGGAAAACGTACTTTTTATATGGCTGCAAGTTCGGAGGAGGGGTATTATATAGTATGTTTGTCACGGCCTCTTCGGCGCTGCGCGAACGTGGAACGTCCGACACCGGGAGGGGTGGGGGACGTATTCTTTGCGTGCTTTTGTAGTCGAGGGCCGAAGTGGAATCATCTATCGGCCGAGGTGGTTTTGGAGGTTCATTAACATTGGATGTTCTGAGGAGCGCGGTGGTGGAGAATGAGCGAGGTTTGGCTGTCCTCGACAGCCAGCGCGACGTGGAAGAGAGCATCTAATTTTTTTTGTAAAGATCTTTCTTCCGAGTGCCCAATGACTCAAAATCACGTGATTATTCACCAGTCCATACAATAGTAGATACAATACTCTAGTAGCAAGACAATCTAACACGACTGCATCTCTCTTCACGTCGTCTTCGCAAGGATCATTATACGCTCCCTGATGAGTCGAATCGTTTCGTCCTTGTCATACTGCAAAGTACCACACTCCGGCGCCGGACATTTTGACTCCCAACATGCCTTGGCTTCTGGCCACTCCGTCAATCCCAAATCCACAATTGTATCGCCCAATGGCCTGTTTTCCATCTCCATGGTGATCTTGTACTTGAGCTCTCGCCAAGCGTGATGGTCGATCATCTGCCTGCATCTAGAGCAGCTCGAGAGAGGGCTCGCATTGACAAACGGGTGCTCGTCCAGTTTCTTGCGCAATCCGTCTCTTCTCGACCGATGCAGCTTTAGGAGGGCGAGCGACGAGCGCACGTCGATCTTAGCAAGCATCTCCCAGTTTTCGTCCTGCCACAGATTCATCGCGAGCGTTCGCTCAGAGGCCACTTGGGCCTCCTCCGTCCATCCACACCGCGATGCAGCGGCGTACAGACGTAGAGGCTGGTCCGCGAGCGGCGGCGTGAGCACGGCGATACGCACAAACGACGTAGGACCTGGCATTTCGTACTTTTCCGCAGCAAATAAGAGTGCGTCAACGGTGTCAAACGACGTGAGTGGTTGGATCGGGAGGCCGCTGATCATGCGAAACAAGAGTTCGAGCGTGGATGAATCTTCATCGAGATGAATCGTCTCGGGATCTGCGATCGACGGAGTCAGCACAGGACGAGCACCTGTGATACTGCTCTGGGACGAGGAGGGTCGCGGGAGCGAGAATAGGGAACGAAACCAGCCCGATGTCGTTTTCAGTGTGAAGGAATGCAAGCGGAAGTAAACAAGGTCGCGTGAGACCAGGACGACGTCTGCGTCGGGAGAGGCGAATGCTGGGTGTGTCGTGGGCTCAGCTCTTGGAACTGGTGTAAAGGTGTCATTTTCTTCTGCTGGCGTCGGGGGGCGGTCCTCGGATAGGGATGCCATGAGGTGTTATCTAGGAATCCTTGTAAATAAGATAAAAAGCCTTGGGTCGCGGGCAGATCGACCTATTGTAGAATTTCAATAGCGTAGTACTTGACCAAACACGGTTGTTGTAGGGCAAGTTGAGTAGTGGCGTACAAGAGTGCCGTGTCCGCGATGTCATCTTCAAAGTCCAAACCCCTTCCACTCAGCGACACCCTCCGCGACCTCGCTCTCCTGCGTGCTTCGGGTGTAGACTTTTCGATTCTCTTCCCTGAGGAGCCCGCCACTACCAATGAGTTAAATACTACTGAGTCTTCGGAGTTGTCGAGGTCAACGGAAAAGTCGCACGAGTTCGTCAACGAGACCCGTGGAGCTTTGAGGGTATACAACAGCGGGGAGTTGCAGAGGAAGCGCGCCGAGATACAACATTTTCAGGGAGAGCTTGACGAGGTGTTGAAAGGTTTATCTTAGCGTGCGGTCTCACACGAGTCGACTCCTTGTTGCCACTGCTAACGCAAAGACACAGGTTGGATGTAAATCGCCGGGCCTTTTGACTAGTTCAGACATGGTACATGCATATGTTGTTCGTGGCTGGTGTTTCCCGAAAGTGTTCTGTCTCGTGTCTGTGGTTCGTACGTGTGCCCAAGTCCTTTGGATCCACCGACGGGTTGAGTATCTGCTGCCTCGGAATGATCGTACTCTACGAAGTTTGACAACGTATTAGACAGTTGCCAATAACTATATCAGATCCTGGCCAAGTCTCCGGTCTCGGAGAGGATCCCGGCTCCGAGTCCGTGCAAATGTGGGCGACTGTGAAGGCACGGGGCCCGGCATATCGATCTACTTCATTCACCGCGATCCATATCGCAGGATTTGCCAATTCAAGAAGAACCCTCGACTTAGCTCGTGAAAACAACGAGGCTCTGCGAACTGACTCTAATATCCCGTCGTCGTCGCTCTCCACCTTCCTACGTGGTGTTCAAAGTGGGATCCCCCCTTCCGCAACGTACAAACGAACAGTCTCTCTGTAAACGCTGCGAGCAAGTTGTGCGATGATCGCAAGGTAGGGACTGGCAGCCCGAGCAATCTTACGCTAACGTGCCCTCAAGTGCGCCATTTCAACTCGAGCCCATCCGTAACATCGTCGTTGTAGGAGAAACCGGAGTCGGGAAAAGTTCCCTAATCAATCTCATCACTGGCCTGGGGAGCGCCCTTACTGCGAATGACGTTCGTGGTGTCACCATCGGGACGGAATGTCACGATTGGGTCTTCAATAATCAGATGTACCGTCTTTGGGACACGCCTGGTCTCAGTGAAGGTTCCTTCGGGTCCGTATCCCCAAAGCAAGCACAAGATGCGTTACGGTCGCATCTTACAGAGTTGGGTAGGGGAGGTGGAGTACATCTCATGGTGCTCTGTATGCGGGGACTTCCCAGGATTACCAGGGGCATGAAGCAGACTTACGAAACCATCGCCAAGATCCGCGATAAGACTGCTCCGGATGTCCCCCTTGTCGCCGTCGTCACCGACCTCGAGAAAAGATCGGTCGCGGCCTCGACCGATACTATAATCTCCTCCATGGGCGAGTGGTGGTCGGACAACTTCCAAGCTCTTTCCGAATCCAACATGCAGTTCTCTGCTCACGCTTGCATCACGACATTGACAGACGACTGTTACCCCAAATTACCTGGCCGTCGTGACTTGTGTCAGGCGGTCGTTCGCCGTCTCATCATCCAGGCCGTGTCGCCGAAGTTGGCTTGCAACATCGTTGTTGCTGGTGAGATCGGAGTCGGGAAGAGCTCTCTCATCAATCTCGTGCTCGGTTCGGACCGGGCTGTGACAGCGAACGACTTTAGTCCCGTCACGACCTCAACAAACCACTATGACTTGGAGATTGAACAGCAAGCGATAGTTCTATGGGACACGCCTGGGCTAGGGGAGGGGTTACACGGGAGTGGGTCCCAAAAGCGTGCACAGGAAGCGCTCCGGTCGCTGTTCGCAGACCTTAACGAGAGGGGTGGCGTCCATCTCTTGATCATTTGTACGCGTGGAAGCTCCAAGACGATAGTAGCCCCATTCCTGAAAATGCACGAAAGGTTCTGCCCGGGGACTCCTATAGTCGCAATCATCACAGGGCTCGAGGGTTTGTCGACTCCACTCAACCCCACGTTTTCTATGGAGGTATGGTGGCTGAACAATTCTGGAACATTCGCCGACGAGGAGACATTCTGCGGACACGCTTGTATCACCACTATACCCGACAGCTGTCATCCCCACATACCTGGGCGCCGCGTCGCATGTCGAAATCTCGTGCGCAGACTCATCATGGATCATTCTCTCCGTCCGCGGACTGGGCTCCCCAAAGACCTGCATGTCTTGCTATTTGGAGAGACCGGTGTCGGAAAAAGCTCCGTCATTAATCTGCTCGCGGGGTGGCAGATCGCATCGGCCTCGCCGGATAGTACGCCTTGTACTCTAGACTCTTCCGAGTACCAATTCCAACTCGGTTCCACCACTATTCGCTTATGGGACACCGTCGGCTTGGAAGAGCCTGAGGGGACGAGTGGCTACGTTGGTGCCATAGAAAAGGCTGTTGGCCTCATTCGAAGGTTGAATGAGACGGGCGGCATCAGCCTATTCCTGTTCTGCATACGTGGAAGCCGCATAACGGCAACCACGCAAAGCAACTATAGATTATTTTACGAGATCCTGGGAAAGAAGGAAGTGCCCGTCGCGCTCGCGGTGACCCACTTGGAAAGAGAGGAAAGAAAAATGGAGGATTGGTGGACTCGGAACTCGAAGACGCTGGAAAAGAGCTATGGTATCCTCTCTGTGGGACATGCGTGCATCACGTCGCTTGAGGGCCATCCCAAGTGTAACGAATCAAGAGACACCCTTCAGCGTCTTCTTTCGCGCTTCGATGATCAGGGAAAATTCTCGATGCCGTCCGAGGCTTGGATCGGTCGCATTCTGAAAGGTTTAGGGTCGTTTGTTGAGAAGGGGTTTCCGAGAAGGAAGGATCTGATTCATATTTTGACGAAACGGTGTAATTTGGACTCTGAGGTAGCGCTGCGGGTGGCTGCTTGCATCGACTCGGACGGTAGCTAACGAGAGCGCCGTAGGTTGAAGTTTACAACTTGCCAACCTCTGACGGCGTTGTCGTGAGTACTGACAGCTTGAGATGCTTAGTGCTGGCTGTGCCTGCAACTGCATACGTATTACGTACATAGTACTATGGCATACCCTTGTCACCTGGCAAGTGGCAACAATGCGGGCATTTCGCACACCCAGGACCCTTCTTTCAGCCAATCGCAAAGTTTGTGGACTCTAACTTCGACTCGATCGAGGTCAACATGAAAAAGTCACACGTCCCATCCCCGGCGCGCGTTCCGTCGAGAAGCCGACAAGCATTAAATTTGAATCCTGCCCTTTCGTTTGCATCCAAAAATATCAATGCCTTAGACGCTGCTCTCTTGGCATACGCTCAGATTGTTATCTCACTTGGATCAGGACATGAGGGACGTGTGTTGCCATGTCCTATGTACTATCTGAAATGAGTAAGCCCAGCGCCGTTGAGCGGCACATTCCGTTTTTAGTGGCTGGTGAGCATTCAAATTGATCCGATGGTACGTTCTGACAGTCGTGTAAAAGTGCAAAGATGTTCCTGAATAGCTGCATGACATGTAAACTGCACCATTACCTCCAATCCTTCCTGATCAAACTCAAATATAGGTCTTGGATGCGGCTAACAATTAAATCGGATTACGATTCGAAGGTCACGTCAAGGTCTGACAGCCCTGTCCGGTGAGGAAATAGTGATGCAATCATCTTCCGATCCTTTTTCCTTCCTCATTTCTACATATGAATCGGAGGTCGTCCAAGGGTCCGTATTTCATCCAGGAGGCACAGGAACTCGGTCAACCTAGTCATATCTGCAGGCAAGTCTACCAACTACTTATAGTCCTTAAACTTTTCCGTGTACACTGCGGATATGCCGAGTTCGTGATCGTGCGCGACGCTCATTAATCTGTTTACAGTTAGATGAAGAAATTTGTATATTCTACAGAATCTGGCGCAAACCTCGGGGGGTCATTCTCAATTCCGAGAGCGGCATGGTCTTGAATTCTGTTATGACCTGAGCGCCCAGCCACATGTTAGTGGCAGCCGCGTGTTGCAATTTGGGGCACGTGTCCGTGACGACCTTTCGGGAACAAAATAAGTGCCTTATGGTGATGTGGGTGCACCCCTACCATGTTTGCCCAGGTCGTTGGCCACCAAGAAAGGAATAGTACGTTCTTGGCACCCAGGTACTCCAATCACTAGCAAGGAGCACGAAAAGCACACGAAAGAAATGTTACGCAGCAACGTTATGAGCCAGCTGTGCAGATGTAGTAGTGCGGTGAAGGAGTCAAGACCACATGCTGGTCCACCTGGATCGGACGAATCCAAATCTCCGCGTTGCAAAAATTACGGCTGGGTGGCATCATGGATATCAACGGAGGCTTATTGTATGCCAGGCGTGCCTTTCCCACCATGCCAACTTGGTCGATACGGTTTCACCTTTTTTTTGCCCATGCAGAAATCTTCAAATGGCAGGTTCACTTAAGCGTATCTATTCCTTTGATCCCTTGGGAGTGGGATTATGATGGCCAGTCGTCATTCCACCTGGTGAGCAAGAACTTTCAGTGGAAATGTACTGTGGGCCTGGCTTATGGCTTTGCCTGATAGGCTGGCATCTTCGCTTTCATCTGATCTATCATGCAAGGTTTTTGGCACGAATAGCCACTGACGAAAGTTTTCAAGGATATATACTACCCTGGGATGGTGTCTAACATTAGCACAAAATAAGTAGCACCGACTCGTGGGTGATTCGGCGGCCAGCACGACGGGCTCAATAACTGTAAGTGACACACAAACAGTATCATATGCACACGCCAACTTGTCTTTTTCATACATACTTAGGCACAACAAGTTTTTTCCAACAACACGAGGTAGGGAGCGAACTCTATTTATCATAGATAAATAAGTAACAACATATCCGTATCTAGGATAACGGAACAGCGGACGTACGTCGCCGCATCTGCTGCTCCGGCGCTCATGAGGAAATATAGCATAAAAGGGCTGCCCCGACATCGTATTGTTGCATTCATACTTCTTCCATCCATATCATTACAATGCCCTCTTTTACTTCTGTGGCAAGCGCAGCCCACCCTCAGTCCGAGTCCCTCCTTCACCAAACTTATACTTATTCCGAGGAGCCAACTCAAAACGAGTTTCTCCCCGGCTTATCGAATCACTACTTCGAGTACGCGTATTGCATGGGCTCCGGCCGTTCTGTGAATATCCTAATTATTCACAACAGCAGCCCTCCACAATATGGAGCTTTTGGTTCCTCCAACGTGAATTCCATTCCACAATCTCATGTTCTTTACAATCCTCCGGATGCTTTCCTTCCTTCTCGCGAAGAAACGCTGCATGACATTCCCTACGATCACACCCACCTACATCCTGAGGCTGCCGACTGGACAATGTCCATGGCCCTGCTAACTTCCGGTGCGTCCACGGCCTCCTGCTCTTCTGCTTTGCTGAAGGCATGGAATCGCCTAGGTTCCCCCGAGCTTATTAATGCTCCTTCTGATGATGCGAGCCTGTTTGGTCAACCACAGATTCAAGCGCCTTCGACACCGATTGCTTTTCCCGAATTTGGGGGAGACACTACGGTACCTTTGATTCCACTTACCACGGGGTACTTCACCACGGATATTCTGAACGTTGGGTACACGTGCCAGTGTATAAACCCGGGTAATTTGCAATGCAACACGGTGATTAACGGAAACATCCCGTCTGTGCGCAATCACCTCAGGCAAGCCCACAATTTCGGTGGCGCTGGAAAGGAAGTAGTAACGTGCCTATGGGCAGGTTGCGCGAAGAGCTTGCAGCGGGAGAGTATACCGCGGCACATTGTTTCGTGCCATCTTCGCGTCAAAGTGAGCTGTCCTGATTGCGGTATACCCCTCGCTCGAAGCGATGTCCAGCACAGTCACACAAGGAGATGTCCAGCGAGGCGCCGGAATGCTTCAGATTCGACTCCCGTGTGTAAAGCGTAAACACTGGACATTGAGTATCTAAAATACCTGATGTTGCAGAATTTGTTGTTAACGACATATGCTATCTTGCTACATAAAACCACTCACATACCTTTGCTATTTCTTACTATATAGACCGCGGAAGCACATACATATTTACGAACTAGAGCAGTTGCGCTCCTTTCAATAGTTGTCATGTTACAATACTCTACATTCATATAATATTGTCTAACTATAATACATTGTATAGCTATATAACCTGTTCTCCCCTTGTGATTTGGTCGACTGGATGGGCGACTGCTGAAGGCATGAAGGCCGGAGCGACACTGCCGGAAATCAGAAAATCTCAACTTCCAAAGGAAAGCAGCATTCAGGTCAGTCATCGGGGACGCCTGTCCACTGGGAAATCCACATTGTTCCTATGACCACCAAGTCTGAACTGCCAGTATAACTACACGTCGCAGATTCATCTTGCAGATAACGAAGTTGGGGTATATCTGGAAGGTGTAAGTTGAATGCTTATTGTAAACGTTAAATCTATCCCGTTTCTTTTTCTTTCTTTCTTTTGGGTCCTGCAAGGCACCTGCCATTGGCTCGGGGATCCTTACAGTAGTTTGATTAGTACCCGTTCCACCCTCTGCTTCGGTTCGTCGGATGTTGGCAATTGCGGTTTCAACGTGCAGGCTTGTGCTCGGGTTCGCTATAATCTAAACTTGCACCTCCAGGAAGTGTTGAAGGTCTGCGCAGAGCTACGGAGGCACTCATTTCGGTTCAGGTCCGTCAGTAGACAGATATTAGACTTAGACTTATGTATATAAACACTAACGTTATATAAGCGGCAGTGCATGCCACTGCTGCGTCGAAGTGCCTGATCGGGGATCACTCGATCACATGTACTTGCCTAGATCACACATTCAGTGGCACGCCGAAACCAATTTCCAAATCACTTGGTGATCGTATATAGTATTTCTTTACACTACGATGTTAAACGAAGTCGAATCAAATCATATAGGTTCACGTTGTGAAAGTGCAATGCGGTAGCCGAAGCGGACTCTTAATTTCTAAGGACCCTCGAGTCTTTTGAGATGAAATTTGACTCCCGAGCTAAGCGGTACTCGAATTATCTATTGTCACAACTGAATATTTTGTGTTCGATATGTAGTTTCCAACAGGCCTGCCAACGCTCAATTCGAGGTATAAAAGGGCCGCCCTGGCGAGGCTGGCCACCCATTGTCTTCAACACACACCCACATTACTACAATGTTTCCTTTTCATTCCTTCGTTTCTTCCCTCCCAGTCCCTCATACAATCTATCCTACAGATACTTATTCCGAAGAGCCGAGTCAACACGCTTTCCCCCCCGGCCCTAAATCATTATTCGAGTATGCGTCCTGCATGCACGCCGGTCGTTCTGTGACCATTCTAACTTCGAGCACGTTCGCAGCCCTTCGTTAAACGGCCCTTCCAACGTAAACGATCTTCCTGGCCATGGAGTCTCCTTCGCCAATCACACCCATTTACATCATGCGGATCAAACACTGTCACCGACCCAACTTACTTTCGGTAAGTATGCCTAGCGCTCCTCGTTCTCGTGTCTTACTGAAGGCTTGACGTCGTCTAGATTTCGTTGACGTTATACATGCTCCTCCCGATGGTGTTAGCGCGTTTTTTGAACCTCAGGTTCAGGTTCAAGCGACGATCCATCCTCTGTCGACAATGATCAATTCCCCTGAGGTTGGAGGAAGCACTGTGGCACCTCTGATTCAGCTTCTCGTTGAAAACCCAACCACAGATCCTTTGAATACTGGCCATCCATGCCTGTGCACGACGAATAATTTGCCGTGTAACGCGATGGTCGAGGGGACCATCTCGTCTGTGCGCAATCACCTCAAGCTAGGCCACGCTTTCAGTGGTGCTGGAAAGGAAGTGGTAAATTGCCCTTGGGGAGGTTGCGAGAAGAGCTTGCAACGAGAGAGCGTGCCGAGGCACATTGTTGCGTGTCATCTTCGCGTCAAAGTCGGCTGTCTCTGGTGTGGCTTGCCTCTGTCTCGTAGTGATGTCCAGCACAGCCACGGAAGGAGTTGTCGGGCGCGGCGCCAGAATGCTAGTGGTCTGACTCCCTTGTATCAGGTGTAAATGGACGCTGATTTCGAAGGGTTATAACGTCCGTATAATGTTGAATGTTGAACGTTGAACTTTGTACGAGATCCTCACTATATAGACTGCGGAAGCAGAAGCATTGTGTCACTTGTAGTGCTTGATTTACGAACATGTTGTGATGCTATACAATGTCCTTTCCCCAATATTTGTGTACAGAAGTATCGACACCTTGAGGCTCATGACAAAGGGTTTAAAAGCGAGTATTAATTTTATTTCAATGATCCAAATAGGTATGAATAATAGCATATAGTGATATACAAGCTGACCGTAAAACGACAACACAGCAAAGGATCAGGATATGAATATTTAGAACATTCGACGTGTACTTGCACTTGGCATGCCAAATTAAAAAGCGGCCCAGCGCCTTCCCCGACATGCTTTTGCATGACTGTACTGGACATCGCGGCAAGAGAGAGGTAAGCCACAACTGGGGCAACCCACTTTGACGCGAAGATGGCGCGTAACAATGTGCCTCGGCACGCTCTCTCATTGCAACTTCTTCTCGCAACCTCCCCAAGGGCAATTTATCACTTCCTTTCCAGCACCACCAAAAGCGTGGCCTAGCTTGAGGTGATTGCGCACAGACGAGATGGTCCCCTCGACCATCGCGTTACACGGCAAATTATTCGTCGTGCACAGGCATGGATGGCCAGTATTCAAAGGATCCGTGGTGGAGCTCTCAGCAGGAAGCTGAGTCAAAGGTACCACAGCCTCGGCAGAGTTGATCGACGTCAGAGAGGGATGGGCCATAGCTTGATCCTGAGGCTGAGCAAACATGCTCACGACATGAGGAACATTTATGGGTTCGATGGAACCTAGATGACGTCACACTGTTAGTAAAACATAAAGAGTACAATGGCTTGAACGGACCGGAGGTAAACTGGGCCGCGGACAATTGATCCGGCAGAAGTAAATAGACGTGATAATGATCGGAGTAAGGAATGTGATACAGAGGGTCTCCGTTCGGGAAGTCCAACACGGATGCAATACCATGTGTGATCGAGTCGTTCAATGCCGAACCGTGAGCTGTAAGTGAGGGAGTGGACGTCTCTTGAGGGTCACAAGGAATGTCTGATACTATAACAGGGATAGAAGGATTGGGATCCGCGTTGGAGTTATAGAAACAATCGAGTCCTGGACGGATTCTATCAAGGAACGATAAGATCGGTGTTTCGAAGTCGACGTCGGCAGACATACTTTAGGTCTTGACAGCGACTTGGGGCAGGGGGGGACGAGGCTTCGGGATATGGGGCTGTATGAGAAAAGGTGCGTTCATCATGGACAGAAAAAGATTGTAGAATGGTAGAATGTGCCATGTCTAAGGGAGGGGGCCCCTGGTGGTGGACCAAGGAGACGCCATACTTATATATTGGCAGCAAGATCTTGCCATGGCCATTGCAGAGGCAAGCAGGAATAAATAAGACAAGCGCGATCAAACAATATCTTATCATCTAATTCGATTTTCAATTATATTTCGAGGGGCTTACATAAAATTCTGGAGTTCCCGGTGCGTGAGAGCCGATCAAGAGGTCTCGGAATTGAATTTCCCCGTTCACCCAGGGCGAATGTCCGCCAGCATTGCCACATCGCTTCTTCGACTAACCTTCACTAGGAACTGGCAAGCATGACGACAAAAGCCAAGAGTGATGTCAAAGTCCTTAAGGGACAAGATGGTACGTAGACAAGTCGCTCCGTCGAGTCGGATCTGACAAGAGTATGATCATAGCCGAGGATGTGATCCTGCAGTACATGAAAAAGGTAACGATTTCACTCTAGATGCGTCTTTTTGTTTCACTGTTTCAAATCGAACAGATGAACAGGCCTTTTGGTGCGGTCGACATTTCGGCCAACTTGAAGGGCGCAGTTCCCAAAGTGACGACGCCCAAGATTCTCGCGTCTCTCGCCGAGAAGGGCGTCATCGTGCAGAAAACATATGGTATATGATTTCGCTGATTCCTCGTGCTCGAATACTGCTTGTATTAGGCAAGACCAGCTTTTATGTTGCAAATCAAAACGATATCGATACTCTCGACACTGGGGAGTTGGTAACTCTGCATCTGTGAATTGGTTTTGGTACTGACTGGTAGGATACCTTCGGCTAGCATCGGCTACCACCGGCTACCAGCTCATCGCACTAAACCATCCTACAGATGTGGAGGACGAGTGTAAAGCGACCGAGGAGGCGAACAACGTCGTCGCTTCAGAGGTAAAGAACTTGCAATCAGGTTTCGAAAGAGACCCGTTCTGATTTCTCCAGTTCTGATTGTGACACGCCGCCCTTCAGAGTTGAACTAACTCAAAACCACACCCACTGACGACGAGCTCGAGGCACAGATTGAAGATGCCAGCCAGACGGTAAGACGTTCTCTGCATAGCTTGTAGTGGATATCATCTCTCTACCAGTTAGATTGCCCGTTTATCGGAACGACTTGCTCCGCTACGCAGTGGCGTGCCACTCATATCGTCCGACGATCTTCCGCAATTCGACATTGAGTGGAACAAGTGGCGACCTGAATAGGCTCGTCGCAAGAAGGTCTTCACTTCATCAGTTTGCATATATTCATCATCCTTGTTCTGTACCTCCCGTATACGCGCATCAAGACCAACATGATCTCCCTAAGCTTTTGGCAGCTCGCGACGAACGCGCTACCTCCACAGGATGCTAGTGCTCTTGTTGAAGACCTCGGCATCGAGTTCGATACCTCTGAATACGTATCCCTTGAATGTGGCCCTCTACGTACAGTACTTGGGCAAAACTCGAAGTTGGATTTGAAACGCGAATAGGTTTTACTGGCACTCAGTCTCCGTATCCTTCGTGTGAGGATTGCTCGGCGAGAGGAAGATGGATGAGCGGTATCACTGAGCGAATACAATACACGGAGACAATGAAAATAAAAGCAGGGATCGTCCTATGAGGCCACTGAAATTGAGTGCGAGATTTCGTGGTGTGTGGGAAGGCCGGTCTGACGGTTCCGTGACCGGGACGACCAACCTGAAACAAGAGCGAAAAGTATCGTGTCGGAACGATACAGATGAATGGATCTAGCCTTCGAGCGCTTGGGAGGGTCAGATCGTACCGAAATGGACGGATACGATTCCGAAAAGACCAACCTAGCACTAAAAATCAGATGATTTGGGAGGTGGGTGGGAGAGAGAAAGAAATGAATGGGAGAACCGAGAGCGACGCAAGTGAAGGGAAGGGAGAAAGAGGAGATCCGAGGGAGAAGAACGCCCCGGCCCGATCACTGGGCAGGTAGATCGAAGCAGGCTCACGTAGTCGGGCCGGGGCGCCACGTTCTTGAGGCATAGTCCTGTGCTTGACACTCGCAAGCTCACTTGATCCCAGGACTTCCGACTTTTTGTAGTTACATTTTTTTAATGACTGTGATTGCATATAGACATCTTTCACGCAGAGTATTGAACGAGTGATGTATAGGCAGGGACATCAGCCTGAAATCCCTGCCACATTTCTGCTCATACGCAACCAACCCCTACTAAAGGATCTTCTTGCTCTCGACGTGTTCCAAGAGGGCCTCCGGATCTGCTTGGTGTGCAGTGAGAAGCACAGGGGTCGACATGAGGAACCAGAGGACGAGCGGGTAGAGGTATGGATTGTCGGGATTGTACTTGGGCAGCCCAGCAATGACCTGCGCCGTCTCGGACGAGCCACTACCGTCATGGTCTTCCATCCAGAACTGCAGCACGTCTTTGTACATGTGCATCTTCTCCCACAACAAGATCAGTCCGTGCGTGTACTGGTGGCTTGAACAGAGGACCAGCGCATGCGTGACGTCATACGGAAGGTAGGTGGAATCGAGTAATTGGGGGGTCTTATCGCGCTGCTAGTGTCCGTTGATCCTCCTCGACGCCCTAATTCAAATAGAGCTCCAAAAATGTATTCCATACCGCGATCTGGTCTCGTCTCTCAGCCTCTTCATTTTCGTCTGCACCGGCATTCGACTCAGGATCGCTAGTACCGTCCAACGTTTGTCCCCATCGCCGTTGTGCCACCGTCTCGAGAAACGTGGTGAAGTTCGTTTCCTTTGGAAGGTTGTCTAGAAGAGCATGGCAATAACAAGCAAGATAAGATTCCGCCTGAACCAAATGTCAACCCATTGTTAGCAGGAGAAGTAACCGGAGAAAGAAAAACCTGCGCCAGCACTGCCCACCTCTCTCAAATATCGGACCGCTTCTCTGTATCCGTTTTCTATCTTTCCCTTGTCCACTTTCTCTGATCCCTTCATGTTACCACTCCCAGCACCGATATCTTCTACAACCACTCTTAGATAATCCTCGTGCCTCCACCACTTCTTCGCAAGGTACGCAGCCTGTTCAAAGAATCCCGCTTGTCAACATACACAAATCACCATGTCGAGATCAAACGGAGGCTCTCGGCTTGTTCCGTCCCAAGGCATTGTCTTGCCGTCAAACACCACAGTCCCAACACTTCTTCCTTCACTGCGAGCAAACGCGTCGACTCTCCAACTTTCACATAGATATTAAGTAACAGAGTTGTGTGTTCAGCAGTCGCGAGTCCGCGTGTATGCAGCTCTTGCAAGTAGAGCATCAAAATGGGGGTCAAATTAGCCGCGAGAAGCTGTTTACATGTGAGCGAAGGTTGAAAGAAGATGAGGAAAAACATGCCTTGCACACGATGTAGCTTCCCCGGACACCACCGATAGTCTGAAGGTACTCCTTCATCGCACTGTCGTAATCGCCCTTCTCAACAGGTAATCTCCATGATGCCGATGCGCATCCATCGTGTCGAGATCTTGCGTGTATGCAAACGATAGCGCTAGAGGATAGTGATTTTTTCGTACAGTAAGGCAAGTTTCGTGCTGGTCGGCTTCTCCACCAAAAGAGACACCTCGGAAAATAGGTTTAACTCATTTCAAGGCCCATGTGTGGTCGAAATGTACCAACCACTCCATTATTCCTCACGACATACACGGATCCCCAAACAGAGACCACGTCCTGGACACCACGCTCGAATACCCCGACATATGCAACAATTTTGTTCTCTATATCAATGAGGACGACCTTTGTAGCATCTGTGTCAGTAACTCCATTCGTAGGGGTTGACGACAAAATGTTTGAAAGCGAGGGTGCATGAGTAGTGGGCTTGCGTTGTCGCGGTCCAGGAGTTCTCCCCGAAGTACCGTCGTGGAAACAGGAAGAACAACGACCACGTAGTATAGGTGCGTGTACAAAGAAGATTTGTGCCCTGTACAACAGTTAACTCGATCAGATAAACAAGATTCCACTCCTTGAACGGACCTTGTAGCTGACCATGCCCAACTTTCCACCGCCTCATCTCTTCCCAAGACAACCCAACGTGCTTTCCAATCGGCGCACACATAATGTAAGCCCGCCCTGATCTTGTCAACAAGGACGGCCATGGGACTAGAAGGCTTTGGCAGAATCGGATAAACATAAGTAGAAGATGTCGTCACGATGGCGAAAGCGTCGGCGGGGAGCTTGGAGGGTAAGAGCTGAAGTTTGAAGGGTCCGCAACAGCGGATTGAAACAGTTGCAATCTCGTGGATAATTCGAGGTTGGATGCGGACGAGGACGTCGAGGAAAGTGATTGGTCCAAATGACGATAGAGAAACACAGTTCCATCTGCGAGACCAACAGAAAGGAACGACAGGGAAGATGTTACCACGACACTAGTGACCTTGTTCAGGAGTAAGACCACGGGAGGAACAAAGTCAGAAGAGACTATACCGGATGTGGTTTTCTGGTCGGCTACACTTTGCCTGTACGGAGGAGGGAAGGGGCTCCTGTTCTCTTGTCTGTCTTTCCCAGATCCCAGATTTTCAAAATAGACGAGCGCACGTTGTCTTCGTCCTTAGGGGGGGGCTGAGTTAAAGTTGACATAGACACAGTGGAACACGGTGACACACCCCGATGGAAATCAGAATACCCATCTCCTCCACCACGAGTGACCCTTCCACCCACATGGGCAATCCAACTCGTAGTAGACATTTGATTGAGAAGATGGACGCTCCCATGGACGTCTACAACAGCCAGGCCTTAAGAAGATATCACCGTCGAGATTTAGAGTATTCTAACATTCAAAAATCAAAAGAGGATGTCAGACTATGAAAAACTTGACTGCACCTTGAACAACTCGGGCGGTGATGCTGGATCATACACATGTAACACATCTTTCACAGGCTCGGTGTCTAAAAATGCTTTGAGCAGAAAGAATGGATATGTACGGCGGCAACGGTTGTGGTGGCTCTGATGACCAGAACGCGTCCAAGTTGAATACCTACATTTCGTTAACCCGTAGATGGAATGTTACCTACACAACTAGGCTAACGTAATGATCATGCACCGCCATCTGCTACGTTTTTCCAGATAACGGGACGTCCGCGGTCAGACAATTACCAACGTAGCTTCACTAGTGGCTGTGTGTATATCTCTCCCATCATTGTACATCATCATCATGGCCAAAGACAAGACCGGTGCAGCATCCACCAAAAAGGTCGCTGCAAGAGCCCAGAAAAAGGCAAAAGCAGCACAAAAGACGGCCCGAAAGGAAAAGAAAAAGGCGACCAAACCCCAGCGAGACAAGGATGATGATCTTGAAGAAGATCTTGAAGATGTCCTCGAAAAGGTGCACTATTTTTCTATTAATTTTCTCTTGCTATCATTAGTAGTCATCGTTTCTGATCGTCCCTCGTTCATCTCCAGTAGATGAGACAGGAATGGGAAGCGGCACATATTGTCACAGAAGAACTCGTGGAAGGGCCTCCGAGCAGACGTGCCAATGCAACTCTGACGGCGTGTCCAAATGGAAATCATCTTTGGTGTATTGGAGGCGAATTCTTCTCTGAAGACGGCAAAGCAGTGCGTATTGCTTACACCTCGTACGAATCTTATCGATTTGTTTCATAGTACTTTTACAATGATGTGTTTCGTTACTCTCCAGACAAGGTGCGTGCACATACCCAACTCTACTTCTAAATCGAATATTGCCCCACCGTAGGACGAATGGCGAAAGTTTGTCTCCCAAACCTGTCCTGGCCCCCGCTCCGCACACAGCGTCGTTGCATCCCCTGCTGCAGGCGGGAAATTATATCTCTTTGGTACGTTTTTTGCAGTCCGAAGTGAATTCCCTTGACACTGATCACTCCTTAAATTCATAGGCGGCGAATATTCGTCCCTGCATCAAAACAGTTTTCATCACTATCGTGATTTCTGGGTCTTTGACATTCCAGCACATTCCTGGGAAAGAATAGAGACCAAAGTGCGACCGAGCGCACGATCAGGCCATCGGTAGGACGGGAATTGTATATTTAGTTTACTTTGTCTCTCACTCATGTTTAAACGCGGACAGGATGGCCATGTGGAAACACTTCATTGTTTTGTTTGGAGGATTTTACGACCCCGGGTACCGAAGTGAGCTCTTGCGATTCTTTCCACTACATCGACTTAATTCGCATGCATGATAGCCCAGTATCTCAATGACACGTGGGTATTCGACACGCAAGATTACAAGTGGCGTCAAATTGAGTTTAAAGAGTCAGACCGAAAACCCTCGTACGTACCTCCGTATTACCTGGGCCAACAATGCTGAAATGTAATGGTCAGTCCTCGTAGCGGTTTCTCTTTTTTGCCCACCCCAGATGGCATCGTTCTACATGGTTTGTCTGTCTTACCATTCTCCCACAGAGCATGGTCTCCATATCGGCAACAGGTGGTTACTGCAAAGAATATGTCAAGGGACAACGTCCAGTCGGCATCACCCTTGATGATACCTGGTTTCTCAAGTACGCTTCGCACTCTCATTTATGCGTGTACACTCATCATGACTTCAGAATGGCCCTTGATTCGTCTCTTCAAAATCCTCTTGTACTGAAATGGGAAAAACGCAAGACGGTATCATCGACACATATCCCAACAGCACGGGCAGGATGTACAATGACACTTTGGGTGGCCAAGGGGACAGGAGTGATGTTTGGAGGTGTGACAGACGAGGAACGAGGAGAAGAGGGACTGGAAAGCGTGTTTTGGAACAACTTGTACGTGATGTTATTTTTGGAAATCTCAGCATAAACCAACTTTCTGGGCAAAGGTATGGCTACCAATTAGCGGGTGGTCGATGGATTTTAATGCATCTGAAAAAGCCAAAAAAGAAGGGAAGCGGGGGGAAGAAGCAAGCAAAGGGTGGTGGAGTGACTTTGTTGGTACAAGACCCTGGTGACGACCATGAGGATGCTAGAGAAGACGAAGAGACATC
This sequence comes from Austroboletus niveus, assembly GCA_038090255.1. Classification (NCBI taxonomy): domain Eukaryota; kingdom Fungi; phylum Basidiomycota; class Agaricomycetes; order Boletales; family Boletaceae; genus Austroboletus; species Austroboletus niveus. The sequence continues at coordinate 65,028 of JBBPMJ010000049.1, read as the reverse complement.
GGTGATTCTACAATTACACATCAAGCAGAGTGCGTGCGTACTAATTTATTGCAGACTGGACCCCCTGTGGTGACACGAAATGTTCCAAACCCCAAACCCAACGGCGAGGTTGATCCCGACGACCCGACATTGACAATACCCATGTCGCGCTACAACTCCATGCTCGCGGTGCTCCGTAATACATTGTACATGTAAGTCTCTTGCGATATTCCTATGGGTATAAAGATCTAATATTATCCAGCTATGGCGGGATTTATGAACTTGGCCCACGTGAGTATACGCTGGACGATTTTTACTCGCTTCAGTTGGACAAATTAGAGCGATTCGTGTGTCTCAAAGCGAGTGGGGTTGTTATCCCGACGGAGGTTGAAGAGAGTAGTGATAGTGATGAGGAAGGGGACAGTGGAGAGGAAGATGAAGATGACGCGGCCGAAGACGAAGACGAAGAAAGGGAGGGAAAGACACTGTTGGAGGAGAGAAAGTCGTTGGAGGAGAGAAAGAAGAAACTAGAATGCAAAGAGAAAATGGGAAGGAGGCGGGAGGCAGAAGAGAGAAAGGAACCTGTAGGAGAAGTAGTGGGTAAGGCTGACGTGGAAGCAGAGACTGTAGCGGAAGATGAGGAAAAGGCAATCAAAAGGACAATGCATCACGATGTAAGTCTAAAAATTGACAATCACATGATAGTACTCACTCACGTCATTGTAGATTGACTTGCGTGCCCAGATGGTGGCGTTTACGGGAGTCTCAAAGGATGCGACGTGTTCAATAGAAGACGTGATCAGCACACCGGCACCGGGAGAGACATTAGCCATGTTCTATGCTCGCTCACGTATGTTGCCATCTATTTGACTGAGACTGGAGGTACTTATTAGCATCTGGGCACAGGTGAATACTGGGCACAAAGGGCCCACCATGACCATGCGAGTAATAGTTATGGAAAGGAACTACGACGGGATGGGTTCGGGCTTGCAGAGGCGCGGTATGGTAAGTTCTTGGGTCATATTTGTGTCTATCGTTCACTGACGCTGTTAGCCGAGTATAAACCGATATTGATAGAGACAGAAAAAATCTTGGCAGAGGCGGGGCTGGACGAGGATGAGATCATGATGCAAGGCAAAAGCACCGGTGCAGCTGCTAGTGATGGCATGGGACAGAGTCGAAACCGTCGCTAAGACCTGTTCAGAAACCTCAAAAAGTGATTGGCCAGAAACTATACCGACTAAGACGGCTAAAGACAGTTGTAAAATTACTGATGCTGGTGGCGGTCCGACGGGGCTCGCTGCCGCTCTCATGTTGTTGCAAAACGAAGTTCCCGTGCGCATTATCGACAAGGAACCTCACTACCGCATCGGCCAGAACTTGAAAGCCGGCGGTATTTGGGTAAGTAAGCCGTTGCGGTGGTCTTGCAGAATGAAAGATGCTCATGTCGTTAGTCCCGGACTTGCGAAGTGTTTCACTTTCTCCGCGCACACGACATCAATCGCACTGCTGGGTCATTGCACCCCGCTCGCGAGTACAAATCTGGCACATTCGGGCTTGTAAAGACTTTTGTGATGTACCCTCACAGGGATCCGATGCCATCGATCCCTTATGTGAGTGTCAAACCCTTTTGTAGCGATGACTGACCCTTTTGTGTGTAGCACAATCCAATAAACGTAGGTCAACCGAGACTCGAGGGTATCTTATGATCTCATCTTGGAAAGTACGGCTGTCAAGTTGAATTGGCTACGAAGCTCCGGTCGTTCGAGCACGACGGAGAACGTGTGCTCGCAAAGTTGGTGAATAGAAGGGACGGAGAAGAGGTCACTGAGACATTTGAGGCCTCCTGTCTGATCGGGGCAGATGGTGCCAGAGGCATGTTTCATTTCGCTCATGGATTACAGCGCTTTACGTTTTCCTCTAGTAGGAATCACTCGAAAACAACTTGGGTGATCGTTCCTCGGAGAGACAAGGCAAGACGTGGCCTTGATTGTTCAAGGAGATATCTGTCTAGAAGTCGAAGGGCTTGACAGGGTGATGAGTACTGCTGCCTTTGTTAACCGACGCGAGAGGACTCATTGTCATCTAGCATTGGCATATCTTCGGCGGCAAGTCGAGCAATCTGTATGTCTACATACCTCAGAGTATCAGTGTGTTTCATCTAATTTTTGGATAGCTTAATGCTTCGCGCAATGGACGCCTGATGGCTTCCAATTCAATTTGTTTTCGAGCAATATGACACGAAGCAGTTGCTTGCAGATGAAAAGTTGATGTTTCAATGCATGACCAACATACTTGTACGCGAAATAAAAGTCAGAAAGGTAGTCTTTACGTCAGAGTTTCGGTCAGGATTGATGTCATCTCACCCAAGATTAGCCCCAACATTCGGATACGGTCGACAGGTTTGGTGTCGGTCGCGTTTTTGTCGCAGGGGGTGAGACATGCCTCCAATGTAATAAACTCCGATACACTCCAACAGAATTTTGTTTCATGTGTTCCCAACTTGCGTCTGAAGGAAACGCGCGGCTCATACCAAATATCATTACATGCTTGATGACCAGATCTTACATGCGATACGGCCGAATAGTACGTTACGGAGCGCTGACCTTCAGAGAGAGGAGATCGTCGAATTCATCGAGGAAAGAGCCGCGTACGTGCTTGTGTTACATTGTGCAAGAATATGAAACTTTTCAATAACAACTACTCCAAGACGCTTTTCCTTGCTACTTTGTTCTTCGTGCACGCACTCAGTATGACAAGGACATGCTTGAACGAACGGACATCAGGTGAATATCCTATCATGACACTCCTCCTTCTCCAGATCATCGGAAAAGCCACTGATCATCAGTGAACTTGTCAAAACTCTTCGCAATCTGACAACAGTGAGTATCAGCATTTTCTTTGACTCCAGTAGAAGCTACAGAGTCAAGCATACTCACCCACGATGAAAGAATGCGACAAATGAGGGCCGGATCATAGTCATCACCGGTTTTTGGGACAAAACGCTCTGCAGAAGTTGAGCTTTGACCGGGCCTCCTCTCATGGAACCTCCACTCAATCAACCGAGAAACTCAGAACTTTGCACCATCTTGGTTGGTGTCAATCTCCACCAAAATGAAATACCACTTGAGACCAGTGATTAAAGGACCACGTATGCTAGATTTTCTACGCACAAAGCATGAGTGAGATAGAGGAGGTACAACTCATTCCGTACTCAAGATGCCTCGCACATGCAATAAGCTTTGTAACGGCTTGAGGAAGATACTCCTGAAAAGGGGTGTTGATGTCCTTTGCCTCGGTCACGAAAAACGCAGTCATTTCTTTGCCGTAGCGTTCTTTTATCAATTGGGGCTTGTACATGTAGATGTAACTCTCTGTGTCTCGTGTCACACAATGCAGAGGGAGAAGAACAAGACAACGCACTTGCGATTGTTGACTTTGCGACAATTGCTATGTAATTAATTATGCCAAAAACTGTATCCATCTGCGACGTCCTTAGTTGGACAGCAGAAACTGGGCGTTCCAACATCACAACCATTTTCTGAGGAGACGGTACCATAGCCTGAGCAATCGTACTGAAGAAGGTGTCGATTACAACCCGAGAAAAGGTCCCATACTGTAGCCGCCATTAGCTACCATCAATAGAGGTAATGGAAAAATAAGACAAACTATATTCGTGAAGGAGTTGCCAAGGTGCTTACATCTGACCACAATTTGTCAGAGCCAACGGTCCGAGAGGCAGCAATTCTATCCCTAATTTCATCATTCGAACAAAGAGAAAAGCACACCTTTCTGGACGATAAGTTGAACCTCTCCAGATCTGTGTCGTCGGCAGTGGAAAAAGGGAGCGACTAAGAGAAGTGAGGTACTACCGAAGTGAGAAAATAAATAGCGCACGAACGGATCTCTTATCATTATCAGACAAACGAAACTTCTGCAGCCGAATAATCAGCATCTTCGAGTTCAAGCCCAGTCAGACCTGACATCTTGAATGGCGATATGGTCGTTGTTGGCTCACTGCAGTTTCTCCTTTCTCCCAGTGGCGGTGTAATTGATCAAAGTCACGAACACGAACACCTTGAGGTAGGGCATCTGCAGGGCGAACCGCGTTAACCGAGGACTGTTCGTTGGTTAACCTGAACAAAAGGAGATACTTTCGCATATGTGGTGCTCCTGTTCAATCAGAGTCTTCGTTATGCCCTTACATCCGCCCTTAAAGAGTCGTCAGGCGATAACGTTCAAGTTACAAGCCCATCCTACAGAAGTATGTTCCGTCTGGGATCACACATCTTCAAGTCACTGACAGTGCGGTTCCGCTGATAAGGAACTTCCTTTTCCCCACCCGCCTTCGCCCACGCATCGCAGACCACTCTCGCGGAGTGTCGCGCATACGGTACGCATGCTACCCACTTGCGGCCCTACCACACGCAACTCCCTGTGAGCGGTAGTCCACCTAAATAGCCTTTGAAGGACGACGGTCGGGGCAGCGATAGCCACCTGACGAGAGCTCTCGCAGGCCCGAAACCCCACCTTATCCCACCTCCCTATCTGTCACTGCGCGTACTGCCCTGAGATCAGGCACAGCGCGGACCCAATCTTCGGAGAGGGTTGACTAGCGAGCGCAGTAAACAGACTCGATGGCCCGAGAGCCTCCCCTTCGCACACAGACATCTAATTGGGAGAAGGCTGTGAGAAGGCTGTCCGACCAGCGAAGTACAGTGCCGATACATTTGTGATCCGTGTCAGAGATTCACCCACGGATCACCTGCAGTGACGCGTCCAATGGATACCGGCGATTAAATTAGTCGCACGAGGAAGCATTTATACTTTCGCATCTCGCGAGACGATCAGAAGCTGAACCAAGAAATTCTCCGATTTAGACTCATCTTGTGTCTCTTTCTCAAATCGTTACGCTACACCATGACAGCTTCCATCGCTCCTGTACTTATCGTCAGTCTCTTATCTCTATCATTTTCTGATGCGATTTTCTAATCGGACCCTGACTAGGCTGGTGGCGGACCGACGGGACTCGTTGCTGCACTCACGCTGTTGCAAAACAACATCCCCGTCCGAATCATTGATAAAGAAGATCACTACCGTATCGGTCAAAAGTCCAACGCACTCTGGGTCAGTCACAACGTGATGGATTGTTTGATGACGCGTTTTGATGTTTGGCGTTTTTTTAGCCCCGTACACTCGAAGCTTTTCACTTTCTCGGCGCGCATGACTTGCATGAACAGTCTAGAGCAGTATTCCCTTGTCGAGAATACAAGCCTGGCACACTCGAACCTACCAAGACATTTCCATTGTTTGTCTACAACGAACCGACTCCGTCGATTCCTTATGCAAGTACTTTCAGACTATCTTTGTAGGCAGTGTTTGATGGATAGCAGTACAACCCAAGGCTCCTCGGTCAACCCGCGGTAGAAAGAATTCTACGTTCTCACCTCGAGAAATATGGCTGTCACGTCGAACTTGGGATAGAACTTCAATCGTTCGAGGACGACGGAGAGCGCGTACTTGCAAAGTTGATCAAGAGAAAGGACGGCGAAGAGGCTCATGAAACGTTCGAGGCATCCTTCCTTATTGGGTCGGATGGTGCCAGAGGTATGCAAAGTTTATGTTCGTGAGATGTGACGTGTCATTGTTTTCCCGCTAGGTGTCACTCGGAAACAACTTGAATTGACGTTCCTCGGAGAAACCGAAGAACGTGGCATGGTGGTCGGAGATATCTGTATGGAAGTCGAAGGCCTCGACAGAGATGTACGCAGTCTAGGCTCGTTGTATGACGAATTATTGAAACTATCCTGGATCAGCACTGGCACTTTTTGAGCGACAAGAAATCTGCACTGTGAGTAGTACGAATGATTCTCTGTGCTATGTCTAATCGTTGGCAAGCATGTTGCTTCGTCCAGCGGACGAGATTGCTCCCGATGGCTACCAATTTGGCTTTAGCTCGCAGCATCACGAAGCGAAGCATTTCATCGCCAACCAGAAGTTGATGTACGAATTCATGTCCAAGTTGATAGGACGCGACATCAACGTCAGAAAGGCGGTCTTTTTGTCCGAGTACCAGTAAGGCCGTTGCGAGAACGGGTTCACCTATCCCATCTGATCCTCGAATAGTCCCAACATCAGGATGGTCGACAAGTTTGCCGTTGGTCGCGTTTTTGTCGCTGGAGGTGGGACGATCGTTCATTATTAACTGATACTTGCTAATATGTCACCTCTGCAGACGCAGCCCAGTGTGTAGACCACGTTTTCTACAAAAGCTATCTGTGACCTTGCCTTTTAGCGTTCACACTCCCGCAGGCGGTCAAGGTCTAAACACCTCCGTCCTAGATGCCGTACGTATGTCTCACTACCGTATGCTCCAAACCTAAGCTCGTATCGACAGTTCAACCTCGCCTGGAAAATCTCTTTAGTTCACAAAGGTCTCTCCCCGGTTAGCCTTCTTGATTCCTACACTGCAGAACGTCTTCCCGTCGTCGCCGAAATGCTCAATATCACGACCGGAATCATGCACAAAGTGCAGGGGAACGTGTCGTTTGCAGGTGCAATGGAGCGCGAGAAACGATTAAACATGCTCGGCGTGAATTATCGGACGAGCCCGATCGTGCTGGACGAGTTCTCGGAAGCGGAGCCTGTGAACGCCTACGGAATATTGGATGAGGGCGTGTTGGTGGCTGGGGACAGGGCGCCGGACGCGCCGGGGTTGGTTGGGACTGCAACTAGGCTGTTTGACGTGTTCCGTCCCACCTATCACACCGTGCTCGTGTTCGCTCCGGATGCGCTGTCTTCCACGGACGTGCTCGAGGCGTTGAAGAAATGTCCCGGGGACGTGATCCGCGCTGTTCTCGTCCTTCCTCAGAACTCAGAGGCGACGACGAGTGTCGGAGAGGCGGACGTTGTGGTCGATCGCGATGGGCATGCCTACAGGGCATACTTAGCGACCAAGGGGGATAAGAGGGTGGTGGTGGTGAGACCGGACGGTGTGGTGGGTGCGATCGTACTCGACGCCGAGGGTGTAGGGGCGTACCTTTCCAAGGTTTTCGTCTAGTTATACAAGCGTAGTGTCCAGTGTACTATCATATACGAAATGATTCCCAACTCCCTAGCCAAAAACGAGCCAAAAAGTCTGATTCAGATACCAAGGATACAAGACGCAAGTTCGATGAGAGCACAAGCACTACCAAAACAAATAATTAAAAAACAAGTCCGACCCAGGATAGAGGAGAAAGGGAGAGTCAGCGTTACAAATTTGTAAAAACCAGCTTTAAAGATATTCATGCACGCAAAAAAATTGACCGAGAATTAAAGCAAGGTCTTCCATCCAACGTCGCGGCACTTCTTCACCAGGCGCTTCACCTCCTGGGAACGTGCGCGTGTTGTGACGAGAAGCGTGTCGGGCATGTCGACGATGACCAGATCGTCGACACCAAGACAAGTGATCAGTCGTCCAGAGCCAGGGACGACGATACCTCCAGCCACCTGTTCGGTTAAAACTAGAAAAAAGCATTAGCAAAGACCCAAACGTAACGGTTATCCAACGCACCCAAGGTGCTGTCGCCCAACACGCGCGGCTGATTAGATTCTGCGGGAAGCAGATCTGCAAGAGAAGAAAAGTCTCCGACGTCGTCCCAACCTGAGGCGCATCATATCAGCAAGAGAACCCCATCTGATCGCCAACGGAACATACCGAACGTCGCGGGAACGACAGCTACCTTGCCTTCAGCAGCAGCAGGCTCCGCGACGGCGTTATCAATGGCGATCTTCTCCAGCGCCGGCCACACTTCTTCGAGCGTCACCCGGCGCTTCTCTTCGTCCGCCCAGACACTGGCAACCTTTTGAAGCCCATCGTGAAGATCGGGCTTGTACTCCTTCAAGAGGGCCATGAGGACCGTCGCCCGCGTGACGAACATGCCGGCGTTCCATCGATAGTTACCCGTGCCGATATAGGCGGCCGCGGTACGCGCGTCCGGCTTCTCTTTGAAGCTCGAGACGAGCCGCGCGTTTGGGGCCTTGGAAACCCCCAACTTGTCTCCGAGACGAATATAACCAAACCCGGTCGACGGGTGGGACGGCGCGATACCAATCGTGACGAGATAGTCTTGTTTCGCAACCTCGACGGCCTCGGTGACGGCCGAGAGGAACGCGTCGTCACCAGAAATCATGTGATCGGCTGCAAAAGATCCAATTATAGCGTCGGGATCTCTCTGAACCAGGATGGCGGCAGCGAGACCGATAGCAGCCATGGACTCCTTGGGACCCGGCTCGCAAAAGATGTTGTCGGAGAGCAGATCTGGGAGCTGGCCCTGAATCGACTTGACGTGCCCCGGTCCCGCGACGACCGTCGTGCGATGCGCAGAAGAAAGGGGAAGAAGCCGATCCCAGGTAGCCTGGATCAAAGATCGACCCTTGAGCGTCAAGTCGAGCAAAAACTTGGGGTGTCCCTCGCGGGACAGTGGCCAGAGACGCGTACCGGCCCCTCCTGCGGGGATGACGACATAGAACCCGGGAATGTCACGTTGCGCAGTGGGGACGGTCGTAATCGCGTTGTCCCCGAGCGGCGAGGGCGCGAGAAAGGATGAGGGCCCGTTCTTGGGCGAAGGCGGGATGCTAGGGATGTTGGCCGCGGACAAGAACGGGGACTTGGCGCGCAAGAGGGGGCTTCCGGGCACGGGCGTCGCGGTACCAGACCCGCGCTGGTTCTGGTTCTGCGGACGGGATCGTTTAGCTATTTACGAGGACGGCGTCGGCGTCCGTGGGTGGAAGACATACGTGGAGACCTTCTTTGACTTGTTTCTCGAGGCTCGCGTTGGCGAGTCTCAGGTCTGCGCATTCTTGACGAAGTTGGGATATTTCTACTTGCTATGACGACCGATGAGCCAGCGCATCACGAGCGAGACAGGACGGGCGCACCGACTTCTGTACTGCGCCTAATATCTGGGCAAACATGGACTCTATGCCTGGGGCATTGGCAGGGGTATCGCCCTGGGAGGGTAAAGGGAGGGAAGCGTTGGACATGGTGGTCTCAGGTCAAGGGGTATTCGAAAAGACTGGGGGCCGTCAAGGAACGATGCAGTCGTTGTGCCAACGTGTTATACCACCAATTTCGGCACGAGCCTCGCTAACTACCAAATCGGATGACGCCAACTACCGCCCGCCAGTAATCGGACGTGAGCTCAGGAAAACATCTTGGGCATTCCGCTTGTATAGTCCAATGTAGTAATCATCCTAGAATACCAAGTTTGCCACAGGAGACCGCAGTCCACACGTGCCATAGCACCTACTCGTCGTCACTCCCAAACTCCACCTCTCGATACCCCCGTGCTTTCTTGTGCGGATTGGCCAACGACGCACCCTTCGGTGGACGAACGGCCGACTTCTCTGTGAATAAAGAACGTGTAATGACGTGGTAAAATCAAGAAAACACACGGCATCCCGCCAACGCCATGACATACTCGGCTCTGGTTCCAAAGGCGATGGCGACTTGCCCTTGCTCGCTTTCACTTGCGCAAGCTCCGCTTCCAGCGTCTCGGTCTTGTGCCTAGCAACATCTGCTTCGTCTTCCGTCGGCCGAGAAACGTGCGTGCTCTTGGACGAATCGCCTCGGTCGACTGCACGGCAAGGGACAGACAACAGACTTTTATCTCTCTTAGCCCCCCTCTGGATTTCGTACACACGCACCTGGTTCTGTTCCCGATACCTGCCGCGCGCGCAATGGCCCTGAAATGACCCTTGCTTGGGCCAAAAACGAAGGCGGGTTTAGTCGACATTGACGAGACTGGGCACTGATGGCGATCTTGCAAAACGCGTCATCGCTGGATCAAACGCGAGATAAGAACGCCCTACTGCACTAAAGACCGCCGTCGCATGTGACGCTGCCTGCTTGGCAGACAGCTCGACCAGAGGGATCTGGACTGGTTTCTTGGACGCACGTCCCACGGTTAGCTAGACGTGAGTTCGTTGGCACATCGCTTCGGAACCAACCATAAAGAAGAAAGAAAGAAGACTAGGAAGCGTAGAAACAGTCGAAACGGAAAAATCACGTTTATATTTTGCCCTCGCTCAGAGTCGGGTGCGTCCCATCCACCGATCGAGAGTTCCCCATTGACGAACGTCTCGGACAGGTTGTGCGCGAAACGCTCTAGAGTCTTGGAATCGGACCGCGAGCCCTGTAAAGAGGAGACGACCGGTCACGACCATCGGTAGATAAGCGATGAAAGCCAGGACGAACGACGAATTGGGTGATATCCTGTGCTGTCCACGATCCGCGCCACCATCGACCTTCCGGGCCCTTCAACCCGACGTACACGGACCAAGAAGACTCGTCAACCGTGGATAAGACGACGAATCGATCAAACCCTTGGTAAACGACTTGGATCAGCTCGTCAAGCCCTCCGAAACGAGATAGGATATCAACGTCCGTTGACATCGTCACTTCCAGTGCCGATAGGAACACGGGATGTGGACAACTAGAAGCGATGTATAGGGGACGAGGAGAGGGTGAAACGAGCGCCGCACCGCCACATTGACCACCCGACGGGCCGGTGATCCGCTGTAACACTGGAATTTTTCGAGTTGCAAAAAAGGTCATCATGATGCACTCGGCTCCTCTCGCCAAGCCTCGCTATCTCCACGCACATATAGTGTCATGTACAACCAAGGGGAAGCTCAGAAACGGACGCTCTTACATTGCGACTCGGATGTAAGGACCCGTTACACCAAAAGGCAGAATACTGAATGACTAGCTTTCAGTACTGCGGACGGTATATGTACTAGTTACGGGACCTAGGTAAGCCGGTGTACTTACATCGGACCATCGGATTCCCGATGTACTTGTCGAACCGATCTGACCATGGATCGAAACATGTCACTCGACGTTTTAAAATATCGCGGACGGCGGACCGAACCGAGTGCGTTATTCACGATATGTACGTGTTAGCATGATGTCGACTCCCGTCCTCCGTGGTCCCTCAATCCAGGGTACGTACAAGCAAATATTCTTCGAGAGAGGGAAAAACGAATACGCCCCGCATCCTCTTTACGGTGCATCGACCGGGTTCCAACTGATGGCACCCTCTTTTCCAAGATCAAGACCGTCCAAAAGGATCACGTCCTCTGAATCGAGCGAAAAGTCGTACACTTGAGCGTTGGATTGGATCCTGCTGGGGGTAGCCGACTTGGGGAGTGGAACGAACCTGCGCCATAAGGGCGTTAACACAACGAACAATTGACGCCATCAACTAATACATACCCTTTCTGCAAAGACCATCTGATGAGTATCTGGGCCGGATCACGTCCGTGCTAGATATAATGCGTTAGCACACAGGCGGAGCTTGACAAATGATACTAGTCGAAACCTTTTTCGATATAGCTTGAATGACTGGATGATCCATTTGCCCGCGCAAAATTGGGCAATAAGCTTCCACCACGATGTCATGTGTGCGGCAATATTCTACAATAGGCTGTTGTTGGCAAAGAGGATGAAGCTACGTAAACGATTTTTTTTTTAATATTTTAAATTGTGTCGTTTTTAGCAACGGACGACGAAATCAACGTGAACGTGAACAACATGCCTCGATCTGATTCACAGCGGGCATCGGCAACCCCGCTTGCTTGATTTCTTCCAGATGCTTGACACCACTGAGGTGCGTCGTCATCGTGAATCCGATCTCGAAGGTAACAAGACGTACTAGTTGGACACGCCGACCGTCCTGATCTTCCCTTCCTTTTGGGCATCCAGCAATGCCCGATAAGTCGCCAACCGGCGTTCCGTACCAGAAAACGGATCGTGAATCAGAAGCAAGTCAATGTAATCTTTTTTTTTCTAGTTTTAGTGCTTAGGTACGACCAACAAGATCAACGTACCGAAGCAGAACCTGGAGAGCGACGTTTCGACACCCCGAAGCGTGCTCTCGTACCCGTGTGTCTTGCTCACGCATTTGGTGGCTGGAACTCGCCGGTTTGAATTTCAACGCCAAGCGCATGCGAGCGCACTCACTGATAAACACATCGCTCCGCGCGAGCCCGCTCTCTCGGATGGCCTCGCCCACCGCGGCTTCGTTCTTGTATGCTTGCGCCGAATCGATGTGCCTAGGGACAGGCACGCCCCCAAGAGAAGGACGACGATGTAAAAACAAATTCAACAATCTCGTACGAGCGGGCGTACCTATAGCCGGCAGCCAAGGCAGCCAGAACGCTGGGTCGTGCGTCGTAATTTTGGTACACGCCGAACCCAAGAAGGGGCATGGCATGCCCTACAACACGACAGGCCGTTAGTGCGATCGGCCAAGTGGTGTGATCGATAAAAAGGAAAGATGGATCTTGGAATACCTGACGTCAATCGAACGGAGGATGTGACATTAAGCGACATGAAGTGGGCAGACGTCTGTCGGTTGAGGTAACTGTCCAAGTCGAAGTGGCAGCCAACTTGTCGGCCGATATGATCACGATCGCATCGGAACTCGGATCCTGGCAGTCTATACAGTGACGGGTCATCGTGCTCCCGAGCCGAGGCGAACTGGCCGCAGGGATGAATGGTTACGACACTGTACCTACGGAACTCGTGCAGGAAGCTATTCTAGGCAACGGCCATTCGAATCAGCGTGGACTAACAGTAGCAAGTGCGGAACATGTGAATTCACGAAAAAGACCCAGACGGCAAAGAACCAACGCGTGCGTGTGGTGTAAGTGGCTACCCACAGACATGCTCCGAGATACTAGTAGGAACAGACCACCTTCATTAATCCTCATCCATGTCACCAAGTCCCATCTCTCTCCGCCTCGCAACTCGCTCCCGCATAACCTTCCTTGCATTCTCCGTTGCCGATGAGAGCTGTCCTGCCTTGGCAAGCCCAACCAACAACGCGTGTACCAGCCCAACGTGATTGTGGCGTCGCAGGCTGTTTTCAAACTGTCACAAGCATAGTTTAATGAGCGCAACGGATTACACGACGGTTTAACGACGTACAGCCCAGCGTTCACGTTTCGAATTTTCATTACTGATCTTTAAAATAATTTGATTGCCTTCCGAGGAGTTTCTTGCATGCTGTAAGTGCTCCAGCTGCATCTTGAGAGCAGGCAATGGGTCGTCGCGGAGGGCGAGCAAACTAAATTCCAACTAGAAAAAGGTGAATCCAGGATCAATTACCTCCATCGGGAAGTCGCTTACCGCTCCAGTAGGGTACACGCCTATGCGACGCTCGATCACCTCTCTAATTCGGCGGACATTAATCGTTGGAGTGAAACTGGACGATGGCGACCCACCTGGCCTTTTTCAGCCAACCTTCTCCAGACTCATCAAACTCGCCGTGGCGAACGGGATAGGGCTTCAGCCCGTCGAGTTCATAAACACTGCCCATGATAGGAATGTAGACGACGAAATGATAAGCGTCTTCTGTCTTTTTGGGAAGTTCAAGACCATCGAGGGAGATAAAACTCGGCGGAGAAAGAGCGTTGTGGGCCTCTCGTAACCAGTCTGCACTGGTAACGGCCATGCCGCACGTCTGCGGATCCATTCCTGCTGTAAAGCTGAAGAGGTCTGCCAGCTGGGAACCACAGGGGAGCGACGATATATTTCCCAGGGCGTTTATTACGGCGAGGGTCGCACAGGCGTTGTTGACGGTTTGGTGGGCAAAAAAACCAGGAAAGTCAGCGTCGTACCGGCCGGCGTTTCCGGTGGGCTCTCCAGTGGCAGAGGGTATCCACTTGAAGAGGAATATGAGAGCGTGTAGAGGCTGTAGTGCAGAGAGGGCCTCTGGGTCGAGCGAGTACAAGTCATCGACGATGTACGGGACGGCGAGCGCTTTCAGGAGTTCGCTGATGGGTGAGATGAGTACGATGATCAATAGCAAGCAAATAATAAATGACGTACGTGAATACGCCAGGATCTGATTCTGTGAGCTCCCATCCGCTGGAATCTTGGTCAGTGGACATGGCGGCGAGCGTGTCGAGACCGAAACAAAAAGGCTCTTAATTTCGACGCGTCATAGACACGTGACCATTTGTTTGGCAACGACGTTAGATCCAAACAAACCGAAGGACGAGCATGTCGACTCCTCCTCCGGCCAGAGATGCCAGGGCAGAAAACAGAGAAAGATTCGAGCTGGAGCTCGAGTTCGTGCAGTCGCTTGCAAATCCCTACTATCTACACTCGTTGGCACAGCAAAACATACTCGACCAGCCCGCGTTCGTCAACTACTTGGAGTATCTGCAGTACTGGCGCGAAAAGGACTATGCGCGGTTCATTCAGTGGGTGCGATCCGCCTGCTCCCAGGAGCTGACCGCGACGTTCCCGTCGAAGCTACCCCCACGCACTGCATCATCTAGAACTGCTGCAGCACGCACGCTTCCGGTCGGAGATCAAGAAAGACGAATGGCGCGAGTACCTCAACCAAAAGCAGTTCGACCACTGGCGAACGTGGCAAGTTGATCGCGGCTTTTCTTGTGCACTCAGAGATCTCATGGACGAGCAGGCGGAACTATCCTAGCGCACCCTCGGGAGCACATGGACAGGAACTTGAGAAGTGATGTGTTAGTAGTAGTACTAGTATACCAAGTCACGAGACTCGTTCCATCGTCTTTTTTCACACGTCCCGCTCGTCGTCGCCAATGGTCGTCCCATGTCTGATCCCACCTTGCACCACGACGACCAAGATGTTCCCCTCATTCCCCAGCACGGCTTCGTACTCGCATCAAACGCAGAGAAGAAGCGCTTTTGGTGGAGAAACGCACTCACCAACGCCGCCTTCATCATGGCTTGGTATGTGCCTTCCTGCTTTCCTACCCCACAGCCCTCTCACCCCATCCAGGTTCATCTTCGCCACCGTCCTCTCGCTGTACAACAAATGGATGTTCTCCTCCGACCATTTCAACTTTCCCTTCCCACTATTCGTGACCAGCATCCACATGTTCATCCAGTTTTTACTCGCGGCTTCGCTTAGATACACCTGCTCTTCGAGTTTCACATCGGGTAAAAGGCCCTCGCTGCGCAACTACAGGTAAGCACGTTGGTCGTACGAACGTGCCTCGATGGTCCCATTTTCGTAGCATGAAGGCATTCCCTGCCGCAGCATCAACCGGCCTTGATATCGGCCTCTCCAACGTCTCCTTGAAGACCATCACATTGTCTTTTTATAGTGAGTATTTTTTTTTTATCGGCGATCATCGTGGGTGCTAATGGGACTTCCCTGTAGCCATGTGCAAATCCTCGTCACTCATTTTCGTCCTCGCATTTGCTTTTCTCTTCCGACTAGAGACCTTTTCTGTCCGTCTCGTCATTGTCATCCTAATCATATTTACCGGCGTATTACTAATGGTCGCTTCGGAAACGGCATTCGTCTTATCGGGATTTTTGCTCGTCATGTCCGCAAGCATTCTCAGCGGCGTTCGCTGGAGCTTCACGCAGCTCGTAATGCAGGATAAATCCATGGGGCTAGATAATCCCCCGAGTACGATATTTTGGTTATCGCCAGCAACAGCCTTGACAGTGGCTATCATTAGCATCGCTTGGGAGGGCTGGTTTAATGTGTTTTCTACCCCTTTCTTTGCCACTGCGGCTTCGGCAGCGAAAACGCTCCTCGCACTCGTCATTCCAGGGATCGTCGCTTTCTGCATGGTGATGAGCGAGTACTAGTACGTCTTGGATTTTCCGTGCACCATGAGGCTGACTCCATCCTCCTGCAAGCATCATTCAACGTGCTGGCATTCTCCCGATGTCCATAGCAGGAGTAGCTAAAGAAGTCTCCACGATCACCATCTCTGCTTGGTTCTTTGGAGACGAACTGACTCCTGTTAATATAACAGGCGTCATTATTACGACTTGCGGTCAGTCTTCGATCTCGGTTTGATCGTGAGCGCCTCTATGACATAGTGGGTCCAGGTATCACGCTCTTTACGTACGACAAATATCGCAAGACGGTCGACTCCAAAACCTGCCATGATGTAGACGGCAATGTGATACAGCTTGATGGTGAAAATCCGAGCGGTGAAGGATCTGTGTGTGATGATGATGTGGAGTTGGTGGCAAGATCACGCGAAAGCCCGTCTGTGAGTTTGTTAAAAAAAAACCCCGTGTGTGTGTGGACAGTCACTGAAGCGAGTGCCACAAAGGATCGAGATGATGTGGAGGAGCACCTTTTCTCCGGCGAAGAGTCCGAAAGGGAGGAAGACGCGGAGGAAATTCGGAGCTTGGTCCGATTCGAGTTGGGAGACGACAAGGTGTAGAAAGATTATTATCCCGGTGAGTATGACTTGTAATGTCTTGGCGTCTCAATTCAGCTAGCCTCGCTTTTCTGAGAAGCAGGAGCCATGCAACTCGGACGACCCTGGAGGGATAGGATTACGTGGGGTGCGCGCCTTAAATACTGTCGGATGTACCGTACCATTGATCCGAAATTCGAATGTAGTTGCTGACAGATTTCCCGTCGACCGCGGAAGAACTCGGCAGCTACGCTCAAGGTTATGGTTTTGGCTGCGCATGGACGAGGCTGGAGTGGACCCAAGTTATGACATGGCGTCGGCGTGGTTTTCCGGATGCTGCCATCAATTTAGTTACGAGGCACAGCCAATCACCTGGCACAGACGCTGGAAACAGTGTGAAACCCCAGTGACATTTGGGAACGGAAGCATCCGTACACTCGGGAGTCTGGCACCCAATCCGACCCCAAACGCAGCTGGGCTCCGGATTCCCATAGACGGTCAGCGTAGCTTGCGGTCGCACGGCTACCGACGTGACCCAGACCTGCCATTCGGCGTTGGTCGTGTCGAGGGGAGTCCGCCGGCATCGGAATCGGATACGGTCAACCTCGTCGTGTTGGAAGGACGTGTTGCGGACACAACATACCATGAT
The DNA here is from genome assembly GCA_038090255.1 of Austroboletus niveus. Classification (NCBI taxonomy): domain Eukaryota; kingdom Fungi; phylum Basidiomycota; class Agaricomycetes; order Boletales; family Boletaceae; genus Austroboletus; species Austroboletus niveus. The sequence goes on along the minus strand of JBBPMJ010000049.1, from coordinate 48,194 downwards.
TGCCAATCCCAATTTTACGGCATCGGCTTGAAACAAATGGCACACGTATTTTTCACGCGATGCACTGGCATTAACTAATCCCCGGCCGGTGGCTAAACTCGATTTGTTTGAACAGATCAGGAATCGGAAAAAAAATCGATCAATGCACTGCTCCCGGCGTGTTGCTGTTGAGGTAAGTGGTCCTTTTTCCATCCCGCACCTGATCGCTTAAAAGAAGCTCTGAACCAGGCCACAAGTGAGAATCGTTTCAACGAGACTCGAGATTCGCGGATCTAGGTATCTGAGTCAACGCTTATTGGCATTATATTTTTTCGGTGCATAAACGTGACCGTACGAGGTGGGCCTCGAGGTGCTATTTAGTGCGGATATAAACAGCCCTATACCTTCGTCATCGACATCACCCCCATCTATTCCTTCGAGTTCAATGGACGGCTTCCAGTTCATCATCGAGTCTCCCCAAGAAGCGCAAAGCCACAAGAAACGTCCACGGCTGGTGACATCCTGCGATAATTGGTAAGTGCCTTGCGCCGCCCAGGGTCGCTCCTCATCTCCAACGTCTCTCGTCTTCTTTCCCCTCCAGTCGCCTAAAAAAGATCAAGTGTCTGCAACCCAGTCCGGAGGCCCAGTGCGAAGCATGCAAGGTCGCCAAGATCCCATGTCGATTCCGAGATCGAGAGCGCTACTTTGCCGAACGTAGTCGAGCCATCGCCGGGCCCAGCCTCGCACGTCCAGCTGGCAGAACTGAATATACCACCCACGACACACCCAGTCGGCCCGAAAGCGTTGCGCCACCCGAGTTTCCCGTCCCGAACGTCCCCCCAGCGCCACCACTTTCCATGCAGCGTTCGTCGTCGTACTCGCCCCCTCAGTCGGCGGCAGGATATAGCACCGATGGTCATGTCCGCTATCAGTCATACCCACTCGACCACACCAAGAGCGCCGGGCCACACAATGCCCGAGCTGCGCCATCACCATTGACGTACGGCCGACAGATGGGAGCATCGCCACAGTACCGATCGTCGCCACTCTTCGACGCCAGTCAGCCGTCGTCTCCCCAGCGGGCCTGGATGCAACACTTTATACAATTGTTTGCCAGCGACATGGGCGCGCAATCGCGGTATCCGTTCCTCAACTACGCAGACATTGACGACAAGTTTCGACGTCACACACTCACGCCCGTCTTGTCCAACTGTATCGCTGCAGTGGGCGCAAGGTGACGCTCTCGTCGTAGGCTGGTCTTCTCGCGCTTTACACCCTTGCAGATTCTCAGACATGCCCGAGGTCGTCGCTCGAGGCTCGCATGTCGTCGCTGAGATGTACTGCGACATGGCCAAAGTGGGTCGTTTTTCGTCTGCATTGTACGCATCGGCTCACATGCGTCCAGGAACAGCTCTCCGCAGCGCTTCAGCAACCTACCATCGAGGTCGTGCAGGCGGCGATACTCATCGCGTGGGCAGAGTACGAGAGTGGGCGTGTGCATGGTACGTCGTTGCAACCCTCGTGCCTGCTGATGGGGCTGACCGAGCGACCAAGGTTTCCGTCAATACAGCGACGTACGCGTGCTGCCGTATAGCCCAATGTTCAATCGCGCTGATGTGCTCCCACAGGTTGCTATGCAAACTGCCATGGCGATTGGTCTGTCCGAAGAACCGTCGCTCCCGCTGAGCCCATACGATCCCTATCGACTGCGGGCGACATGGTCGAGCCTGAATCAGTTGCGGGTGTACGCCTCCTCATGTACGTCTCTTTGCCGCGTTTCCTCGTTGTGATCGCTGATCTCTGTACAGTGGCAACGCAAAAACTCGGCTGATCGTCTGGCTGTTCTTACGCATGTGATGCAAACAATCGCCACGTTTCGCCCGACGGCAGCACGCAGCCCGTCTCACTTTTCGAACTCCCCATCACACACGCGCCAAAGGCTGTAAGGCAACAGAGTAATAACATCACGTACTTATTAAGCAGCATCGAAAAAAAGGCAATCAGCATAATCCAGGTAAAGCGTGGCGACCCCTCGTGGAGGCGGCGCCTCGTTCGTAATGATATAGCAATGTCGTATATTTATAATTTTCTTTCTTTCTCTTTCTTTACTGTTCCGTCCGGTGGACGCGTTCCGAAATCGCATTGTCTGATAAACGTGTCATTGGAGCGTCCTGGTCCTTGAGACCCCGTGCTGTAAGCCAAGAATCGAAGAGAATGCATGATCCGGTGAAAATTCCAATAGCATGGAATGTGGCACAGTCTCTGATCGGTCGCTCGGCGTTTGGGCTGGGCATGAGTGTGCGAGCGCATGCGGCGTGCAAAATGAAGAAGGAAAAAAGGTTCCTGTTCCAGACGACAGTCTAGAGGCGTGCGGTACGTCGGACGATCGTGTTCACGTCGGAATGAAGGGGAGCGAAAAGTGGGCGCTATAGTAATGCGACGTCAACGGTACACATGCACACACATGACGACCGGGAGCTTTTTCTTCTTTTCTTTTCTTTTCTTTTTTTTTTGGTTATGTATAATTATTGCTATGCATGCCAAGTCAAGACGCTTGCTTCTAAAGAATTTTAAAAAGAAAACAATTGAATTGGCCAGGAACGCGCTGTGCACGCTCGAACATTATGTTATCGATGCTTGTTAGCATCGGACGACATATAACGTATTGCCCCGCCGTCTTTGATGGCGGCATCTCACAATATCATCGAGACCCGTAGGCTGTTACTTTAGCTCGTTACGCCATCATGGCACCACAAAGGAGGGGGGAAAAAGACGAAAGAGCGTCCAGTTTGATGTCTGATCGGGATCTTCTCGTACCCCTCGGAGCAGAAAACACTCCGAGATGGGAGAGGCTGTGCGACTGTACAGGTAAAAAGGTTCTCCCGGGAGTCGGCAAAAAGAAGGCGGAGAGAGGGTGGACTTCATTTCCTCCTTTTCTGTTGTTTGCTTTTTTTTTCGACTCACCAGTCATGTATTGTACGTGTATCAGTCCGTCGATTTGTATAGAGCGCGGCGAATTAATTTATAACTGGACTGAATTGAATGCGGAACACCCTTTTTTGTTTGTTCCCAGAGGTTGTAGCCGGGTGATTCTTTTCGAATTCGTGCTCTCGGCGAGCCCTCGGAGGGACGGGTGCTGAAGCGCTGATGATTGATTATGCCATCTTGTTATCTTGTGAACACCATGTTGAACCAAGTTGCTCATACTGAGTCGATTTTATCACCCATGGATCGATGTTCGATCGGGCTATGAGTAAGGATTTTCCTGTTGATCACCGTTTGATGTATCAGTTCATCAAGCTGAAACTAGGAAATGTTAGGGAGAAATATGAAGGGTCCTTCTCTAGAGGGGAAAGCCTTATCAAACAAATGGGAAAAACGCAGTTAAACTCTTGCAAGCCATGTGTGGATCCCATGTACCCATGTCGTCACCCATATGTACATGTGCACTGCGTTCTTGACCGTGAACATGGACACACTTACGCACTGATCGTTGGTTGGCCATGTTAACGAGAGTGAATAGTCACGCCATTTAGACGACGTTATGCATGCAAACTCCGCAGGGCCGGGACGGGTTCGTGGGCATCTATTGAATCACAATGGATAATTGGCCATTGATGACAGAACTAATATAACATCCCCATAAACTCACCAGTCAATAGTCCGAGCCGAATCCTTTACTATCTACACTTTGATCGTCGCATCTGCACATACACCATGACGATGATCTGGATGAATACGAGCCGGATCGTCGCCTTTCTGTCAGGGGAGAAGAGAGGCGTCGCGCCCAATATCCAGTCAAAAATAATTGCTAGGTGAGAATGCGTATATCCACGCCCACTGGGTGTGTGAGCTGAATGGCCAATGAAGTTGTTTCGTAGAACCTGATAACTTCACTGATCGACGTTCGGCACCGAAAGGTCGTGGAGCTGGTGTCGCATGAAACGCAAAATAGTGTAGATCAGCTACAAAGCTTATGCTTGTTCGGTGCATCTCGTGGAGGACGCCATCATCGTCAGACGGAAACATTAAGTTCATGGGATTACAGTTTTCCCCTGTATTGCAAGCGCGAAGCGTTTGTCCTTCCATATGGACCACGTACTGAAGCGAAATCTCTACTGGGTCCCTCGTGAGTAAGGGATGACTTGCACGATTGCTGGACGACTCACCTTTAGCGTCGGGTCCTGCCGAGATCTTGATTGTGGGTACAACTCTTGGACGATCCCTTCCGACCTCCGGAAAACATACACGGAATCGCGGACCGATTCCTCCCCCCTTTCCCCCTGTGAAACTATCTTGACGAACGCGATCCCGTGATTGCTTCTGACGCGATAACACTATGGGCCCCAACAATTTTGTCGCTGCATCCCGATTCAATTGATTCGGAGGAACGTCCCGAGGGCGCCGACCACCCCTTTATTGACCGCCACGTCACACGTTACTATGCTTTATCGTGAGGGGTATTCCGTGAGATCCAACCTACGCGGGTAACTTGCAGCGAGCGTCCATACGTGGGAAGAAAAACAAGTCACTAAACACAGTTCATCAATTTGGTAAATTAACGTTGATAATAATATGATAAGGATAATACTAAACGTTATGGTGGGTCAGAAGAAGTTGAGTAAACCGAGACAAAAATGCCATGGGAGAGTTCACATTAGCTGAGCTGTGCATGATGACTCGCCGACATCCTATTGGCGATAGAACGGGGGTTTGCATGATCGTGATTTTGCAAACTTTCAGGCCCACTACCGGACCCTCCGGCTACTGGACTGTAACGCTTTCCAGTATGGAATTTCACGAGTCAGAACCCCAGCAAGCATTTCGACTTTCTGTGAACGAACAATGAGTTTAACGAATTAGAACATAGCTCGGCTTACTGGTTTCCTCGGATTTGAACATGTGATTATATTAGAAGACCAAGTTTCGGCGTTCTCCAGGATCCATTATAGAGATCGAGGTCACGGTGCAAACAGATGCTACGAACGTCGGACGAATGCAGCAGCCAAGTTGGGAAAAGTCCCACGCCCCATTTCTTCGAAACGGCGGTGAAAGGAGACGCAAGCTGTGGTATTCAGCTAGGAATTGTCCCGAACAGCAGCTGAGCTGAGTACTCCGACGTGCTCAGATGGCTGCAATGGCGACAAAGGCCTGATTCTGTTGTTTTATCTGAATGATGTGATAACACACACCACCAGGAACAAGTCATGTCCGGACCTGGAGCATGTGCAGACGTCAGATGGGGTATGGGACATCTCCAACGAAGTTCAATGAGTGACAATCGATGCCGCATCGTGCGCTACAAGTTCATTTAGTCGTTATTGAAGGAAACAGTAGGTTTGATGTAGGGTTCATCCACGTCAAATGTTCAAGGCCCCATCATTCTTCGGACCCCTCGTCCTCATGCCCGACGGTAGGTGAAATGCTCGTTTATTGTCTCTAATAGTAATACGACCACAGCATTTAGTCGTCTGACGCATTGTTGATCGGCAAACTGATTTTTTATCGCGCGTGTTTATTGTTTTCTCCTTGGAACACGTCGACGCTTGCGTCTGCGAGCGACACGTAGGATTCGTGTCCCGAGAAAGCATCCATGGAAAAATGCACGGTGCTTCACTTTGCCCGAATCAGGCTGTTCTCATGACGATCAAAAGGCAAAATGAGATATTGTCAGGCTAGGTCACATTCGTCGTCGCAAACCAGCTTGCCACCTCACAGCTAATGATACTAGCTCTCCTTGTCCAAGTGAGTGGCATATCTTGGTTTCGTCACCTCTCAGAGAGATTTCCTGTGAACAGGTTTTGCAAATTGCCGGATCCTGAAGGTTGACACACGTATTTTCGGGGTACGCTTTGAGAAGCTTCGTTCTGCCGTTGCAAACACATGGTTCTAGTATGACACCTCTTCCACCAGTGCAGCGCGCCGCAATTCGGAAAGGCACGTTCGCATATCTAGGCCACCGATTCTGTTCCAGATCACGTACAATGAACAGACATGTCATATCGCTCAGCATGTCCTAGCGCGAGTTCGAGTGCACGTGGGGCTCAGTACCCTCAAATTGTTTCAGACGTCCTTCTCATCACATTACAAGACCGCCTCGTCCGTGTCCGTCCGAAAGCTCGGCCAATTGCGTCGGCTGCTTACACGCGGCGCACTTTCTAAAAGGTACGTCCGGAATACCCCGGACGTCAAGATCCATTTTTTCTCTTTTCTAAGCGACTTTTCCGACGGCGAATTGGTCAAGCGCACGGAATTCTAGGTCGTCGGTGTTAACACTGGTAAACGAACCACGCTATCCCTGACCGAATGAGGTGACGGTCCGCGTCGTGCACCTCCAACTTCACAAACCGAGAACATCGGAAAAAGATTTATCAAAGGAAGCCATCACTGATGACAACGCTGCCGTCGCCCGGAAACATGTTATATACCGACGGCCGCCTTGGTTGTATCAGGGTCACGACGTGGCCGGGACGAGTGAAAATAGTGCATGATCGTGGACTCATTTGGAGAGGACCTATACCTTGCACGCTCGTAGTAAGAACGGGAAGACCGGTTGCCGAGTGCCAAGAATGGGATGTGAAACGCGGTTTTCGTCGGTAAAGGTGGGAAGGACGGACTAATCGGAGAGCCTGAAAGGCACGTGCGACACTGAGCACGATGGACTTCGGGTCATGTTGATACGTCGTGATCTGCCACTGAGAGCGCTGAACGAGCACTTACCTAACTAACCAAGGCCGCCACCAGTACGGGGTAAGAATACCAGCGCACGAGAATCGGACTGATGCTGGGCGACAAGACTTGGAAAAAGCATGTGCTGATTACGGGCCGTGTGTTGAGTCAGGAGAAGATCCGGAGCTTGCGCAGCCTACGCATATGCGTTGGGGCGCTGCAAAGTTGACTCAGCCCTCGGCATTGTGTACGGATCACCGAAACGAAACCTGGATGATCGTGATAATCGCGATGATGGCTATTCACAGCGCAGTGCGTACCCGCGTGTGAACGCCTTGATTTCGTGAACATGCAAATATTCATTGCGCACGACGTAACGTCGACGGGCGGTGAATCCATCAGTAACATCAGTGTAGTGAACATATTTGTCGGTGCGGCACAGCTGGGTGCTATCGGCAGCCGCCAAAACTTAAAAGTTCATGCAGTGTTTGTGATTTACGAGAACGTCGGACCTAAAATAAATGCTCAATGATAATATGGGCGGCATGCATCATGAATCAACTTACCGAACTTTGTTAAGACTTGTCATTTAAAATTGCGAAACATGTGAAGGATGAGGCAGTGGAGATGCAAATGGGCGCGACCCAAGAACCAAACAGTAGCATCTAGATCGGAGAGGGAAAGAAGATTGAACGTTGACTAGGGTATCCTTTCCATCATCCATTAAACGGTTCTCGAAAGATACATGTATATGTGCGGCAAAAAAAAAAGAATAAGAATTGGAGGAGACTGATACGCGCGAACCAACGTCAAAAGGTAAACCTAGTCGAGGGAAAGAGAGGTGTAGAATTGGACCTCTTTTTCTCCGAACTGTACACACGCGTTCCCTCGTCCTCCCCTTTTCATCGCGAAATGCCAATGCAAATGTTTACCCAGCCGTCAGCACCCGCCAAACAGGCACCCAGCCAACCCATTTCTGTCTCTTGAGGCGCAACGACACCTTGAATCAGCGTGAATGCAATGTCCGAGCCAGTGGATGATTGGAGAGGGAACAGTAGCGGAAGGTGCGCAGATAGGTAGTGCGACAGCGTGTGCGCAGAGCCTAGATTTTTTCCGTTTCAAGGTTGTGCAAGCACAAGCAAACCAATGTTGTCATTAGCCGCGAAGTAAAAGAAGGAATCAAACTGAACGAGCACGCTCACCATCCTCTAATATTGGTGGGACGAGGTCCTGAATAACAGGCCCGTCGGGCAAATAAAGTCTAACGGGCACGCTTCGAACGTTGTACGCCCCATCGCGATCTGGCGCACTCTGCTGATCAGTGGACGCCGGGCGCGCATGTAACGAACCGCCGGACGAAAGTGGCGGAGAGCTCGGTCTCGTAGGCGCCGTCGTGGGGACGATCTTGGACGCGACACGCCAATAGTCATCAAAGTTATCTAAAACAGGTCAACGTCATGCGCGTCATCGACCATGCATCGTATCGCGCCAAATAGGCAGTCAGTCAAGCTAGTCCCAAAAACAGTGGGGGACACGACGTGTCAGAGCACGAGGCCCCAGCGACGAAGCGTACTCACGTTCTTTGATACCCTCCCATATACCGTCTTGTTCTGCCTTTCGTAGACCCGTCATGCGCTTCGTGTTCCCCCATCGGATGAAATCTGCTTCTTTCAGTTGACCCATGAACGCTTGTTTGCAAGACTCGGCCGAGGGTGAGAGGAGGAGTTTCTCGGTTGGCGGTGACGCGAGGTGGAGGATCAGCTTCAACGGGGCAACCTGTATAGTCATCCCCGATCCCGTTGTAGGCGCACCAGGTCGTATCGAGGCCGAGATGGCATGGTTGTCGTAGATCAGACCAATCGGCCAATGCCTACAAGAGCCAAAACAGTCACGTCAGAGATGCCATCCACCGTCGGGGCGCTTGTAAGACCAAGGCCACACGGACACGGTAATACCACAGAGATGAACGACGAAAAAAAAAAGAGAGCACATACCACTTGAGTAGTGTACCTTCTTCGCTCTCGAACCACCAATCCTCCTCCTTCAATACTTTGCCAGCTGCCTCATCAAAGACGATGTCCATCAGGAATCTTCGCAGTTCTGGCACGAGCAAGGGCAGATAGCTGACCCTCGGTGCCTGGATATAGTAGCATTCGAGCCCGCGATCAGAATTCGCGGGGAGTTCCTTTGGATCGACGCGAATTTCGAGCGGGACCGTACCTTCCCATGAGAGACGGCGGAAGAGAGTAACGGAGGCGGACGCTGCAAACGTTGAGCCGCCTTGAGTGCGCGTAGTTCCGTACGCCGACATTTGGCCAACAGCTTGCCAAAGGGCACTTGGGCAGATTCAAAACGGAAACGGCTATGCTTCATGATGCGCTACTGGCACGTGACCACATCAGACATGTTACATTACTTAGTTACACTTGCACTCATTTACACGAAAATCTTGTCAAAATACGCCCCAGCGCCCTCCGCACCGTGCACGATCGCACCAACAACACCGTCCGGCCTCACTACCGCCACCCTCTTTTCTCCTTTGGTCGCCAAATATGCCCTGTAAGCATGTCCGTCGCGGTCGACCACAACATCCGCTTCTTCGGCGGCGGTTGTCACCTCTGAGCTCTGTGGGAGGACGATAACGGCGCGGATCACGTCCCCAGGATACCTCTTCAGCGCCTCAAGCACTTCCGTTGAGGACGCCGCATCGGGAGTGAACACAAGCACCGTGTGACGGGCAGGACCGAACACGTCAAACAACCTCGTTTCTTTCTCTGACGTGACCAGTCCCGGCGCGTCTGGCGCCCTGTCTCCAGCCACCAGCACGCCCTCCTCCAACACCCCATACGCGTTCACCGGTACGGGTGTGGCAAACTCGTCCAGTACGATTTGACTCGTCCGGCAATTTACACCAAGCATGTTCATCCGCTTTTCGCGCGTCATCGCGCCCTCTATCGTGTGCGCACTACGTAGATTGTGCAGAATTCCCGTGGTAATGTTGAGCATTTCGGCGACAACTGGAAGACGCTCTGCACTGAAAGACTCGAGGAGAGCAGCCGGAGAGAGACCTTTGTAGACCAGCGAGAGCTTCCAGGCGAGATTGAACTGTCGAGACAATTAGTTTCAAGATGGAACACAAGGCACATAGTTACATACAGCATCTTGAACAGAGGTGTTTAGTCCTTGGCCTCCTGTGGGACTGTGAACACTACGAGGCAAGGTCTCACGCAGCTTTCGTAGAAAATCTGTGGTCTACATACTGGGCAGCATCTATGAGGATGACGTGTTAGCAAGCTAAGTAGAATAAGTGCCAGACGATCATCTCACCTCCAGCGACAAATACGCGACCAACGCCAAACTTGTTGACCATCCTGATATTGGGGCTATCGGGCTTTAGATAGGGCATACGAACCTGTTCTTGCAACGGCCTTACCGGAACTCTGACAAAAAGACCACTTTTCGAACATTAATGTCTTGTCCAATAGTTTTAGACATGCACTCCAACATCAACTTTTCGTCGGCAATCAGCTGTTTCGGCTCGTACTCTTGCATTCTAAAGATAATCTGGAAGCCATCGGGGGCGATGTCGTCCGCTGGGCGAAGCATCAAGCTGTACAACAGTTAGACATAACAGGAATTCCAGGAAAAATTAGTACGCACAATGTATTTATCTTGTCACCTAGAAAGTGCCAGTGCTAGAGCCAGTTTCAGCCAATTGCCATACGACCACCCTGAATCGCATACCTCTCTGTCGATGCCTTTGACTTCCAGACGGATGTCTCCGATCACAGTGCTTTGGTCCTCGGTTTCCCCGAGGAAGGTCAATCCAAGTTGTTTCCGAGTGACCCCTATTAGGAGACAAGATGTGTCACATCACACGATTGAATACCCTTGCATACCTTTGGCACCATCCGCACCAATGAGGTAGGATGCCTCGAACGTCTCGTGGATTTCTTCTCCGTCTTTCCTCTTGATCAACTTTGCGAGCACGCGCTCTCCATCGTCCTCGAGCGATTGGAGTTCCGTACCAAGCTCAACGTGACAGCCAAATTTCTCGAGGTGAGAACGCAAAATACTTTCTAATGTCGGCTGACCGAGGAATCTTGGGTTACTCTACGAGATGTTAGCCGTTTTCCAGAGACAGTCCGACCATACTTGCATAGGGAATCGATGGTGTTGGGTCGCTGTGAGAAAACATCATAAATGTTTTGGTAGGCTCAAGCGTGTCAGGCTTGTATTCTTGACCCGGGACCGCCGGCGCAGACCTTTGATATATCTCATCTACGCGAAGAAAGTGGAACACTTCAAAGGTACGTGGCTAGAATATATCAGATCGCGTTGTCATGTAATCCGTTAAATTATGGCTGACCCAGAGTCCGCTGGCCTTTTGGCCAATACGATAGTGATCTTCTTTGTCGATGATCCGAACAGGAACATTGTTCTGCAACAGAGCGAGTGCAGCGGTGAGTCCTGTGGGCCCACCACCAACCTGGAAAGGCTAAGTATTATCGATTGCACGTTAAACGAGAAAGACCGACCACAAGTACGGGAGCAACAGAAGGTATCATTGTATAGCACGATAAACTGAGGGCAAAATATGGTTTTCAGTCTATTTGAGCTGATATGATCTCGCATTCAAGAGTATAAGTGCCTCCCCGCGTTATTCCCCAGATCCGTTGGATCAACTGCAGAGGCACTGTAACTGGCACCCCTGTGCCTGTGGGGTGATCCTAGTGCAGATAAGAAAGGAGTCATCTTGATCCCATCAGAAAAGATTAGACGGTGAGTGGAAAAATCAATTACTTACTTATCTCTGTCGCACAGTGACCGAAGTTGCCCGTCCCCGGCACCATTTGTGTTGAAATTTCACAACACGATGCGAGGAGCAGCTTGTGGGAGAGAGCGAATCCAGCACAAACATGGTATGTAACAAGAATAATGACCATTGCGTAACCTGGCAGCAAATTTTCAACGTAATTAAAGAAGCTAAATTAGCCCTTAGACAACCTTACGTAAACAAGCATTCTACCAGGCTCGAAAGTCGATATTCTAGGCTTGTATAAGCTTGATGTTCAAGTGTATAGGAACCACGAGCAAGGTGCGTCATGTCTGTATGCAGATTTACTATAAATAAATATCGGACTTGGGATTCTCAGTTGAACGTTGAACGTTTGAACAATGGCTTCATCACGAGTGAGTAATTTCGGTGGAAATTTTGATTACCCAATAATGTCTCAGAGGAAATGCGGCTCACTACGACTGGAATAACGCGAGTCTTTTTGACGTCATGACTCCGAGATGACAGCTTCAATTACTATCATTTCGATTTCTCCGTTTTCTAACATGATCTTCCTTCAGTTTTATTCACGGTCACCGTGGCCTCTGAATCACGCAGTAGAAACGCACAGGACCTGCCCCTGGTTTGTATGCTAGCCTCTATTGAGTCTATGCCGCCCAGTAATACCTGTATTTTATTGCGTTCGCTCGTCTTCAAGCTCCATCAATTGTAAGATTCTCAGGAATGATCATGGAAGCCGTAGCGCCACTGAGGACTGTAACTACATTGCAAGTTCAGAGTGACCTACTCAAAGGTGAACGAACGCCTGGTTCTTTTCCCCTCTCCGCCGTATAGATCGACGCCACGTTCAATCAGACCGTGGATCCACGCAAACTCTAATGTGACCACAAAATTTGATCGCTTGTTTGCATGTATTCTTCACGACGAGAAGAGCGGGATTCATCAATAACGATTCACTACGTCACATTAAAAAAAGTCTACGATCTACGTCAGCGCCCGAATCTTTTGCCGCATCTCTTTCGTTCGACCGCTACCACGTCCTTCGCCACGTCCAAAGACAACAACCTTGCCAGGCGCTCCCGCACGCCCGGCTCGTCCGGCGCGATGCAAGAAATCGATCATGTTTCGCGGCTCGTCCACGATAAACACGTGTTTGATATCGGGGCTAAAGTCGAGACCACGCGAGAGGAGTGACGTCGTGACAAGAACGTGAGATGTGGTCGAAGGACTCGAACGGCGTGCTTTCGAAGGAATAGGCGTCGTCGCAGCATCCTGTGATGAGGAATCGTTGGTCGACCTCAAGAACCCGTCCAAGTGGTGATTGCTACCTCTCTTGCGAGCGTCTGCGTCGCCCGTGAGTGCCACGCAGGCGATATCGCGAGCGTTAAGGAATGTCGTGAGCTGCTCTACTTTGGATCTCTTGTTGCAAAATATGATGATTTTGGAAAGCTTGACGGGGCTGCCAACCGGAGCAGCACTCTTGGCATGTGTGAGAGCATCCTCAGCCCATACGCGCCGAATACGATGCTCAATGTCCGCGTCCTTGTTCCCCCCAGTCCATTTGGCATGCTCTGTTCGCAGAGCACCGGGAAGGTGGTGAAGCTTGGGGGATGCGAGGCGAATTAAGGTGGGGTGGTGAGTAGATAAATAATTACTAAGAGAATTCGGGATGGTAGCGCTGGTAAGAACGAGATGGAAGGGATATGAAATCGGCTGTGGGGAATCAGGGGTTTCTTTGAGTAAGACGGGGGTAGTGGGCACAGGCTGCCCTTTTGCTGCAGCGATGTCAGCTAATAAAATACGTGTTGATGTCTCAAAGTCAGGATCTAGTTGGTCAATGATTGAGTTGGAATATGAAGAGCAAGAACTATGAAACACACCAAACAGAACGTCCGCTTCGTCAATGATGACCCATTCGACGTTGGCCAGACTCATTTGAGGTTCGTCCACCCAAAACTTGCGCGCAAGAGCTGCAGGGTCCTCGTTCTTCTGCGCACTCTTTTGCGCCCTTTCCTGCGCTCTTTGTTCCCAATTCCAGCCCATCCCTTTCTCGAGCTCCAAAAGCTTCATCGGCGTTCCGACGAGTATGTCCACTTCGTGGGATAAGCGACCCATGCTACTGACTGTCTTGTCGCCTGTGTCGCTGTTATCGAATACCACATTTGTGAGTACCTTCATCTTTGAAGCAGTTCCGTTGTTCTTGGCGGTACTTTGGGTGTTTGCACGGGAAGCACACATGATGCGAAGCTTGATAATGTGCGAGAGTTTCTTGGCAAACCCAGCCAGTTGTCGAGACAACTCATGCGTCGGAGCAAGTATCAACGCACGAGGGTTTAGTGGCCGCGATGACGGCGTGCGCACGAAACTGGGTCGATCGCATTCAGAGCGTTTCAAGTCCTGAAGGAGGGGTAAAAGGTACGCCATGGATTTACCTGACCCCGTCTCGCTCGCGAGCAGATATTCCTTCCGTTTCGCGTCTACACCTACTTTGCCCATCAAATGTTTCAACGACAGCGCCTGTATTGCTGTTGGCATGGCATCTCGACCCAAATTCTCCTTGACGCTCTGCAATAGACCGGGAAGCAGTGGGGGAGAAGTGAAGGCGCTCGGAAGGGCTTGCGACGAGGATGGCGTAGAGAGATCGAATTGCGCCTCCAAGGGACTTGGAGGCGGATGGGCATGCTGCTTTGATTGCTCTAGTCGCTTAAGCTGCCTTGGTTGCTTGGGTTGCCTTAGCTGCTTTCCCGTGTGGGGTGCTGTATCTCGCACAAAGGCCGGACGCGAAGGGGGGGCGACGTGCAGCGAGCCGAGCTTCTTGGCTCTTCCCGTGGGCTGCAATGACTGCGCAAGTCGAGTTTTCGACGAGGACCCTGTGTGTCACCCGTTCAAGGATGCGTCGCGTCGACACGGAGTTGAGCTCACCAGTCTTTGCACTGTATTTCTTCGCTACTCTCCTACCTCCGATGGACAGCACGGACGGCGTCGTATGAATACAACGCGACGGAAGGCATGTTTCCGAAGAAACAAGGGCCGTCCGGAGGAGAATGGAAGTGGACATGGATGTCACTGTCGTGCTACGGAAAATGAGAGTGTAGGGTTCCAAGTCCGCGAATATGTGAAAGTTTCCTAATGGAGATGATGAACATCAACTGACCACTTCAAGGACTTCACGTTGAGGCCAGCCCATTGCCAGCCTGTCCTACCCCACCTTTCACGGTGAACTACATCAAGGGAAGATACTCAAATTTTTGGAATAATAATTTTTTTGGTAGGAGTCCAGGTTTTTGTTGAGCTTCGTCTTGCAGTTCTTTAAACAGCGCACACGACCATTGTCTATCAAGTCGAAGCTTTATTTTATTTCCAGGGGACATACTTAGGGGCTAAAAATCCGAAAGCCCATCTAGATTAGCGTTCAAAATACCGTGCTGGTATGTACTAGTGCCAACGAGAATGCTCCACAGAACGCATTGTGGCGGTCAGCATTGTTCCACGGCGTGATTGTGGTGGGAAGGAGACCAAGTCGTCTAGAGCTACGGCCTAGACGAGTCAGACGCCGCCAACTGGCCGTCCCGTTCGATGCCCATGTCGATGAACCTACTTGCAGAGCCATCGTCATCCTTCTGCCTGCAGTTCTGTACAATAGGAACATGAACACAGTCGGACGTGCACAGACACGCAGAACGACAACAATCCCTTGCAAACGCTTGCTGGCACTTGCGGCTTTTCGCTCGAACATTCCATGGTACCGAACGGCGTTCGCTTCTCTCGCTTAAGCACTCCTATTCCGGTTTTTCCTGAAAGCCATTCAACGAAGCCCCTCATAACCCCGGGGTTTTAAAAAAAAAAGACGAATCCTAAACCGGTCGTACGTGGGGAATCATATACCCCTCATCGCCATGATGGCACGACAAGGAAACTCCATCGAAGAAGTGCAAAGGTGCCCGTCACGTCCTTTCGATCTCCAACTACCTATGTTTCGGGAGGCGCATATGCCCCGCATCAAGATGGAATCGACGTCGGACGGCGTAAATTCCTCGTTACTAATCGGCCGCACGCGTTGACGTCTAAAACGGTTGTAAACCCAATCCGAATCGTATCTTCTTTTGTCTTTCCAGGGGAAATCCAAGTCAGCGGTGAAAAGCAGTGAATAAAAGATGTTATTTAATACGGAAATGTCGTTATTCGAAGACTGTCTTAACGCCGCTCCAGTCATTAGCACATAAATCCGCGACCAACCGAGGTGGATCACAAGACCAGTCGAGAAGCAAGGTGTCGTATGACCGTTGGTGTTACTGGTTGGGTCTCACGTTTCCCTACCTGGGCCCGTCGTCGTACGCAGCGGTGCCAAGGAACTCGACGCGCGAGCACTCGAGGAGGGCCATCATCGATTTAAGGATGTTACGGTTCGCCAAGCGTTTCGACGCGCCGACCTGTTCAGGTTATTCCTAGTCCATATCTCGTTACTCGGATCCGCGCACTTACCATATCGACTGTCAGCACTTTGTCCCCACTGGGGAACGAGAATATCGAGGAGGAGATGTGGCGTCGACGCACCGCTCTGGCCCATTTGGGTCTTGTTATTTCCCCCAACGACTATGAGGGGGGAGGGATCCTTGGCCTCGTCTTCTGGGATATTCCCGTGTGCTGCAAGGAGAAAGCATGGGCATCTCAAAAGGCTGGCCCGCAACCTCACCAAGACCTTCCTCCCTTCGAAACAAAGGAACTCGATCCCATCCCTCCCTACAATTGACAGCGATTCCGTCAATTGATTGAATCACGCCATACTCCTCAGTCTAGAACGCCAGTCGAGGCCAGTCGATGACACGGACACAAAAGCAAGCGGTGAGCGGTGAAGCGCGGGAGCAACGTTCCCGCACAGCAAACGACGTCGTCCAAAACGCGAAAACAAGGGACGCACGCGCATGTGCGCCACGACACGTCGTAACCGCAGCCAAGGGCCGTCCATGCGTGTAACACGCAAAAGGCAAATTTGCCCCTTTTTGTTGTCACGGGCGAGATCCGGACGAGCCGGGTCTCGCGCGCTCCACCACACACAACCCGCTCCAAGCAAGGCTCCTTCCGGTATGTGCGGCGTGCACGCTGCACCGCCCGTAACGGAACCTAATTCGGTCGGTCCTAATTGTTGAGCGATAACGATCATGTGTAACGGGTGATCATCACTCCATAGTGGAGCCCGTTCAGAGGACACACGGAAGTGAACGAGGGCATTATCGTGTACGCCCACTGGAGATCGTGTTTGTACAATGCAGGCTTCCCCTATGGTTTGATCGGTGGTTGGACTGGATCCTCGGATGTTGCGTAGCCCTGGGTTGACAATGTAGGAAAAAATTTGTTTATTCATTTCCGTGAACCCATTAACGTTGGTGGTGAAATACGCACTTGCGACCTCTCCTCGCCTGAACTCGGATCCTGACAGCGTAGAGCGGATTATGAATGAAATGGAAACAGCCAGCCTAACACGAACAACTTTTTACTGCCTCGGTCTGTTGGATCTGAGCGGAAATATGCGATTTAGTTCAGGTTCGATGGGTGGCTCCATTAATTGGTAGCCACAACGCCCAATGTCGAAGGCTGCCAGTGACGAGGTCTCTTGGCGATCGCAGTGACCACATCTCCCATACCGCGCGGGAGGTAATTACAATTGCTGGGAACCACAAACATGCACCCTGACGTATGTGTTTGCTTCCATACGTATCCATCACCATCCATACGGGCTAGTCGTTTCAAAAACATGGTCGATGACAATTTACAGGATAGGAGACCGCTCACCTCGCTCGCACTTGGAAATTCGTGTACGCAGGGCGCGGAGATGAAAGAGACAACCAGACGCTTTCCCTGGTCGAACGCGTCTTGAAATGTCAGTAGGTAATCCTGTAGTAGTTAGCCTGTCTCACGGGCATCAAGCTACGCGCCGTGGTAGAATTAGAAGATGTTCATATGTAGCACATTTCGTGCAGACGTCCGGTGTCCATCAGAACGGCAGGGAGGCCAACACACAACTACGGAAGCAATTAAAGACATACTTGTGATTCAGCTCCTCACTCCCATGGCATGAGTACGTGGTGTCCCCGGCATGGTGCGAAACTGGGAGCGTCGTACTAACGGTGCGAGAACAACAGAAGCGTAAGCAGCGAATTTCCGGTCGGGGACCAGTCTATAGCTCCGACTGCAGTCAGTGGTCACATGTCAGCAAGCACCATTATGGTATCTTACACAGCCCGTAAAATAGGTTAGCGACACGCTCTTGCCGGGGTGTACTTCGTCCGGCCGACTTTCGGTGCTATTGTAGGTTGCCTAAATCTGGATGCGAAATGTTGGCCCGAAAACCCTGCCGGGTCTGCCCACAGGACCCTGCCTAAGTCACAGTCCACATGGCATACGCCACGTAGCGTTATGCGGCCTGCGAATAAATTACGTTTATTGTGATGCGGCATTATCTATGTATATGAGACGGTACGTCGTGAAAGGGTTCTTGCCACATCACCCAACCACGTCCCAGGGTAAGGGACCCTGGTAAATTTCTTTGGGATCGTCTGGACACCACTCCAGCAAACCACGCAGTTCCGGCGCGGATGCGTGGTAAGAATGAAATCGGGAAAAGGGATTCCTACCCCGCCGTTTGGAAAGAAGGAAGTCGTGGCAGCCGTAAACGTCCGTGGAGTATGGTTGGTAGCCATTTTTGAGCTATATGGGATCGCAGTACCGTCGGAATTAGTGTGAATCCTAGGATGGTCGCAATCAACCCTTACCTCGCCTTGGCGAGCCGTGACGGCCCCATCATCAGTGGTGATAGGTTCGAGACCAACGTACTCAAATAGCGGAGCAGGGAATCTAATTGCCGCGCGATGCAACTCTTCAAATCGTCGCCGCTTCATCTCATAACCAACCACGGTGATCTGCGACGGGTATCTTCCAGTGACCTCATGAAACCGCGCGATAGAAAACAATATGTTTTGATACGAATCGAGGGCATACGTCTCTGTCGTGGCCCGCGAAAACGGGGTACTCGTACCGGCAGCAGCAGTGGTGTGAAACAGATCCATACTCAGCGCCAGCCGCATGTACGACTCTGATTCAGTTGTTGTCGATTGCAGCCTAGTTTGCCCGCTGCGGAATGAGATAATTTAATATGTTAACGTTTGATCGAAGATAAACGTGGCGTGCGAGCCCTTACCCACTAAATACCAACAAAGAATTTTTGTCTCGCAAGGCAAGAAGAGCGCTATAGCAACGTTTCAAATTCAGCTCCTACGATCGCGAGCCACAGCGCGAGGTTGTCGCGCAGGTGTGGCAGGGGAAAAAGAATGGCAACGCAACTCACCCCCGTTTGATATGATCGACGAAAGCAGATACCCTTCCACCGCCTCTCTGGTAATCTTCCAGCGTCCACAATGCTTCGTCGAGAACCTCCTCCGATTTAGAGCCCATCCAAATGGCGTGGCCAGGTACGACAATGAGGTGAGACAAATGCTCCACTGTCTGGTGGCGCCGTATTGTAGCCAGAATGCTGCCAGGTGGTGCATAGCCCGTGAGACCCGCATTCGACAGAAACGGGTATGTTGAAGGGGAAGAAAATATGAAAATGAGGTTATACAAGAAAGATAGACAAGTAAATGAAGCAAGGAGCAACACGCCGAGGTTGGTCAGTCTCGAGCGCCCACCGAGAGACCGCAGTGCAGCACGGTAGTCGAAGGAGGACGAGCGGCCATTCTTTGTATTGTAGTTGGCAGAGCTACGTCGGGTGGATGGGGAAGAGCTCAGAACTGGTGCTGGGAGCATCGCTCAGCACGACGATGGTGGGTCAATGTCATGAGCTCAAACTCAAGTTCGGCTCCGTCCGAAAGAGGAAGGACCGGCTCGCGGGAGAACCACTCCGAATCCTCTGTCCAGAATTGCATGTACACTGCAGTCACCGACCCACTTCTCGACCAAATGTCTTTCATTGTTTGTCATTTACTTGTTTAGCACAAAATTCCATATCTCCGAGTCCAGTCAGCCCCGCCCGGATCACTGTACGGTAAATCATCCACGCATGCCTCCGACTTGAGTATAAAAGGGCTTTGACATTGGATTGCAACCTGTTGAGCGGAAGGATGTCAAATGGCTCCTGCTCATCCCCAAGGACGCGCTACTCGCAGGTAAGTCCGCACGTCTTCAAAAATACAACACGTCCGTTAATGCATAACGTACTTGCAAGCCTTCGGAAGCAGTTCCAATTCACTACTATAGCGTTTCAAACGCATGCAAGGTCGTAGGTAGGACTGAAGGCGCATTGTTGCTGGCAGGAAACGATGTTATGACAGAGCACATGCCATGAGACGAAATCGTGGAAATACGACATGCCCATGGGTATTAAGTAGTATCTTGTGCTACAACCGCGAGCGAGAAAAAAAAGGAAGAGAAAACGAAACATTGGAAAAAGGCAAGGGAATCAGGTTTTTCGGGGTATTTACGCGGGATCTATCACCTGACGTCGCGCGACGAGCGCTCCATTCCACTGCAGAGCATCTACAGCGCATTCGGCGAATGTCGCTCGGTATTTCTGGTCATCCGAGCCTGTCCATTATGCGATCAGCCCACCGTGTCATGCGAAAAAAAAACCGCTTACAAAACCTCGGTAGCGCATCGAACACGTCGTTCTCCTGAGGCACCACAGGCCAGTGCTGTGTGGAGTGAACGTCGCTGCTCATCCGAGGTTGGGTGGTGGACTTCTCGCCTAAGTGAAGGTGGGTCAAATGTATACGAGCTAGAAAATAAGCGAGCTCACAATTTCGTCCGTAATAATCTCCGTCGAGAGTATCAACGAACGTGAGGTGTAGCTGACTGCCAAATTGGCCTTGTCGCAGTGCTCGCCTGCCACTTCCATTTACTTGATACGGACCGGCAGCTCTGACTCGGCTTCGGCCGTGCGCGTGAGCGGGCGATGAATCAAAGGCATCTGACAGCCAAGTGAATCAGGCACGAGTGTCAAAAAAAAGAGACGGCGAAAATCGGGGCCAGACTTACAGTCATGTTGTTCCTCGGTCAAACTTTGTTTGAAATTAGGAATCTGTCCAGAAAAGGGGGGCATAAAGTGATCCTGTACATATCTTTGGCGTTGCATATGGGCATGTTCCTTAGGAATAATGTGTTGTACTTGATGAGCAGAGGAAGGCGCATAGTATACTGATCCTCCAGAAGCGTGGAACGGGTGCTGAGCATCAATAGCTTGAGTCGTGAATGGAGAAGGATCATCGACGACAGAAATAGGAGAAGGAACGACTGGATCGCCCGGAGAGTGAGAGTGATCAATGGGAACGGAGGTGTTGCTGTAGCTTGGATACGCGAGAAACGGGTCGAGGAGATCTCCCGAAAAGAGCGTCGAGAAAGGACTCTGGGATTGGACAGAGCCAGGGGAACCCGTATCGCTCGCCGAGCTCGTACAAAACTGTTCTGACGGCGAATGTGCCGCGTTCGTGTTGGCACTGGACGGTGTGGTTACCCAGTGGCAGTTTCCCTGAGTCTGCTGATCGACTTGCAAGTGATCCGCGGGGATGTAGGGCTTCGGAGACGGGGAAGCGGCAGGGCGAGGAGGTGCAGGGATTAGCACTGGAGCCCGATCTTCGGAATCCGAGCGTCGCTCCACCGTCGTGGTGGACAGTGTCGGTACTATACCCGGCCTGGAGGACCGAATGACAAACACGCACTCTTTCCCACGTGCCTGGCATTTGCTGCATGGCCGCTGCAAATCACACTTCACTTTAGAGTCGGCACAAGCCTGGCAAGACCGTCGCCTCGTGCGGTTAGCATGGGATCTAGAATCGTGCGTAAGATCGAGCAGCGGAAACAGGGCGCACACAGGAGCAGGGTCACTGGGAAAACAAAAAGACGAGACACCCACGAATCACCACATGTTTTTTTATGTCGCGTCAATAGATCACTGCGGGTGAACTGCGCATCACAGGTCTGTCGGGGTGCAGACGTTAGCATGGAATCGAGACGAGACATTTTTGCGGATAGGCTTACATCGCAGCGATGAGACCTATCCCCAGTGTCTGCACGGTTCGCCCACTATGAGACAGCGTCCACGATCGAGCGAGAAAGGTCACTCACGGGTGCGCAAGTGTCGATTAAGATGGGTAGTGCGGGTAAATTTGGCGGGACAGTGGGGACAGAGTTTGGTTTGGGGAAGAACGGGTATATTCCCCTTGTGCGAGCGCATCTTGGATATCGCGCCGTCTTTTCTGTATTCTACGACGGTTCGGGGTTGCGGTACCGCAAGAGGAGGGGGAGTGGGATCTGCAGAATGACGGGAAGAGGTTGAGGCACAGGCCATGTCAGGAAGGAGGAGGAAGTGTAGGGCACTCGAAAGTCAATCGGTGGACATATTTGAGCTGGAAACGATTTATACATGGGACTGACAAGCGCACTGAACCCTGCAACTCCGATAGTGAATGGTCCACCTTGCAATGACCGAGGCATAATACGAGTAACTTAAATTTGATTTCTATAACGCAATTTACCCAATTAGGAAAGATAACCTGACGAACCACAGAAACTGATCCCATGATATCGACATCACCATGGGTCCAGTCAGAGGTCAAATTCCTATCCGACAATTCTGCAGCTCTTCTTGTCACCATCGAGCCCACAGAGTGTGATCGCTGATTCACTGCGTGGTCGCCCGCCGACAACATGCCCTAGCTGACCAATCTGAGATCTGCCCCTTCCCGCGTGTTTTCAGAAAAAATAAAAATAAAAACAAAACAAACAAGACAACCTGCCCGCTCAGGTCGCCACGGAGCGTGCTGATCGACATGCCGGACAGCCCCAGATGAAATACCTGTCGCCTGGGAATCAAGCCCGGCATGTTGGCAGCCATGGACAGGGTTACGTCTAAGTCCATGTATTGCCGTGCGCAACAATCTAACCCTTCGTTGCCTAACCCTTCTTAACCGTGACAAGGTTTATGCCCCCCTCACCGCCTCATGCTTACGGCTGAGCTCCTGCTTCAATGCCCACTGCACAGCTTGCTCCACATCCTCGACCTCGTGTGTTGGGCGGTGGCTTGGCGGTCCCTGACGAGGGTCCCAAACACCCGTCCTGACCAGTATAGACTTCCAACGTGCCGCATTCGCCCCTGCAATGTCCGATTCTGGGTTGTCTGAGGAGTGCAACATGAATTCGTGGTTACTTGGCATACTAGGCGACTCACCCCCAACCATGTACCTGTCCAGCGAAATATGCAATTTTCAGCAGTGGCAAGGAACACATTGCTCATGTTTGTTACCTACACCGAGTCAGCACAGTATTTTTCCTGTAGTTGTCCCCGCAACACTTGCTCCGCGAACTGGTACGTCGCTTCTGTCGGTTTTCCAAACTGGGTATACGGATATGGGGCTCCGGTTAACGACTGCGGAAAACATGTGGTCATTGTCTCTGAAGATTACCAAATCATTCAACTCGGTCACCTTGAATACAGCTTGGAAGGCCACTTTAAACGACCCTTGACCAAGTCGAGGCCTATCAAAATCCGATTTCCATATGAGATCCGGATTGCAGAAAATGAGGTCGACTGCCGCCTTGTGTGTATCATCAGGTAAGTAGGGACCGCCCACAACGCCACCTGATTGGATCACATCACACATCACTTGAATATCAAGGGCCCAGTTTCGAGGATCATGAAATACAATGATAGCGGTAATGCAGGTTTTGGAGAAATCTGCGATCTGAATCAAGGATCGATTTCACCTGATTGAGCAGTTAATCGGAGTAGCACCAGGCAGGCTGACCTTGACTGACTCCCGCTCTTCAACCGTAAGGTTGTGAAAGGGCCACACACTGTTGCCCGTTTGAGCGACTTCTAAGAACCAAACAACGGCGAGTGACTCACGACTGATTCCAAGCAAGTATGTCGAGGGTGGTATACACATGTCTGAAGCCATAGCTAGTCTCAAGATCAGATCTGTCAATGGGGCAGGACAGAGTATGAAGTAATCACTCTTCGGCAACTTTTCGGAGTGTATCACCCTTTCCACCGAGCACTAGCACCGGTGAATCCGCATATCTGTGGACCACAGACTTGAGTACGGTATGGGCTTGAATGTATCGCCCAGGATCGAGCTGCGTGGAAAATTTCTCGGTGAACGGCAGGTCATCTCGCACCGCGGATCTTACACTGATTCCCAGCAGTTGACTGAGTTTGTGGCAGCGCGTTGACTCGCTCACGCCACCGCCATTTGTTAGCTGAGGAATAATTGAGTTTGATGGGAAGTGGAAAACATGAGGTACCCTTTACTAAGAGGTAGGGTATTTTTCTGCGGAAAGCGATCAGGCCTGGCAAAAATATGGAGTGGAAAAAATAACATACATGCCAAACCGATTGTTTCCATCTAAGATCTCCAACGCACGCTTTGCGGCTGGTAGGGCGCTGTCACCGCGAACGAGAACGCCATCCTGAGCCACCAGGGAAGGTTAGCCAAACAACATGATGCCGGGGCTCCAGAAAACGGGAACACGTCACGGACGATATCAAACACGAACGCCAACGGCGAGGCTGGTTTGGAATCTTTTGAAACGGCATTGGTGTGAGACCAAGTGAAACATAATAAACTATAGCACGCGTTGTGGAGACTTACCTGTGTAATGTCGTACAAAAGAGCTGATTGGAGCGACATTGACGTACTTGAAACACATGGACCTCTGCGAATACAGGGTATTCAGTTGGCGCATCATGATTCTGGGCTTCTCGGTATGTTGCGTGAGAGTCAAGAAAAACGCGGTTTGTGACCTGCAGACAAGTTCATGAAAGAAATATGAGTGACAAGTGCTAACTATGGACAAGAAGGGCCGACCTTTGGCGACGTGACTTGATACGCGCCCGAAGCCCTGAAACGACCGACTTGAATTTGTACCACGTTCAAGGTTCTGGCGAACGCGTGGCCGCCAGGCTGTTGGCTTATTGAGAAAACGGAACGTCGCCCGCCGCGGTTTCCACAAGTCCGGCGGAAACCGAGGTACCGAACTACCCTAATCAGGATCGTCGCCCCACAGACCCGCTGATGACCTCTTGATTTCCGCTCCATCCATGTGAAGACCCAACTACACCGAAGCAAACAGCTATGATATCAGCCTTGTCATCCGATTGGCCCGCTTTATGAAGACATGCATGTCATTGCACTTCCATTTCCCAGAAGACGGCGTTCATACGTCATTTGTACAGCTGCGTCTCTCTCAGTTAGCAAACGCTGTTCCTTCAGGGGACACCGAGGCAATTCCCATTCCGACTTGTCCGTGAGACGAGCTTGGGTGGCACCAAGTCACTCTGCGGCGGCCAGCAATCCAAGCCTCGAAGGGTGCCACACGCCGCTTGTACTTGGGTTCTGACTTCTTCAGTCGTGGTCCAGTGGCCCGGATCACTGCACGTCTAATATTGAGCGAACGTTGATGTTCAACGTGCCTTTTTTTCGCAACCCACTCGTCTCCGTTCTAGGTGTTAGACCGTTGTCCAACCAATGTCTCATAGAAATAGTGAGATCACGTCCTCTTCCTCACCCGCACCGTTTGCCATCTTCGATGGGATGATGGCAGGATACTCAGCGCTTCCCTGGATTCATACGGTTCTTTGAAACATTCATGCACCCAATTGGAGAAAGAATACCGTGCAATTGACGGCCGCGGATAGTCGCTCATGCCGTTTCCGGTACCCTGCAGTTTTCGCACAGATATAGAAGCTGGTTGAAACGTGGTAACCTTGGTTCATCTCTCTCTCCAGTGCCTAGTACGTAAGACCAGCCAAAATTCATTCCTTCTAGTTATGAGGGTGCGTTGAGTATTCATATAGTGTTTCTGGGCATAGGAGGCCTCATTTGATACCATCCTTCATAAAGATCGGGCGGAGTCGAGAATGAGCCTCTCCGTATGATCGAAAATCACGGTTAGATGTAGTTCGTCACCATAAGCCAAACGATCGGTTGAGTTTCAAACACGTCAAATGTATTGTAGGTGTATTAAATCTTCCAGGCTTGGTTTCGTTTGCTCATGTCCTTTTCATCAAAAATGTCTGACTCCTTGAAGTGACCACTTGGAAAGCAAACCTTATTGACGTGCGTTCACATCGAACATAATACTACCGCGGCGGGGTCTTTTGTTTTGGCTGAATTTTACGTAGTACCCTAGGTCCTGCTATTACCTGGACCTGATGGCCCTTGTGAAACTCCTCGGGCTACCAATCTGAGTTCAATTGTTTGGACCAAACCTGCAGCCATGTCTCAAGGTATGTGGTCCATTTTTTAAAGGTCTCCGCCTGTGTTCACTCGCTTTGTTGGACACATTACTTTAACCTCCGGCATGCGCGACACTTAGTTTTCTTGAGCGCGATGGACGCAAAGCCTCGAAATTCACTAAGTCGTTCACAATTTCTTCGATTTGGTCAGTGAGATTACTTCTTTTTCAGTCTGTGTTTTGCTTCTGCTGATCTTACTTTTGCTTTGATGCACAGTTTGACTGACATAACTTGGCGTGCTCTTTAGAACTGACACCTAACGATTTTCTCACTGTTCCACCACGGATGTTCGAGCGGGAAATCATACCGGAATACTCAATCGATAGGTTAATCAAATGATTCTATACCCCTCCCCAGCTGGCTTCTTCTATGAAATATTTTGGAGCATACATGTGACCGGGATACCTTCATCAAGTTAACGGACTGGGGATGTTTGGCTTCCAAATTTTTAGGTGACCATTTTTCGCCCCTATATAATAAATCGACTCGGGGTTTGTTCTCTTGTGCCATGTAGGGTAACCCGCGAATGGATACGATTGAACAGTTTCACCAGACCTGCCCGAACCGACTGGAATGATGCCTTTCGCCACTACTACGTACGGATTTCTTCCGAAACTTCGTCTATGCAGAGTACTCCAGAATGCACAGAAGCTTTGTGTCAATAACTTGAAGAGAGGGTCACTGAGACAGCGTGGTAGCAACTGAAACTGCTTACTTTTAGTAGTTAGGCTTTGAAGGCGGCCGCAGCGTAAGCCTGAGTGAGTTGAAGTTTTGTGATACTTCAACTTCTTGCACACTGGTACCGACACTAACTCACGATGACTAGGCCTCCGGTCCTGAGCTTTCTTAAAGTAGTATGTGCCAGTGAGGCTTGAGCAACTTCGTTACAGCCTAATATCATTAGTCTGGCACGTGGGCCACTTGTGCCACAGCCCGTCTAGTATTTGAGAACGGGTCTCGGCTGCGGCCGGCTGTGTAATAAGCGTAGTTAGCAAATTTTTATTCCTGTGGTGCCGCGGATCGAATATGCAATGTTTCATGTGATGGATCACCTCGATTTGGACGGGTTGTAACTTATCGCCGGACTAACGGGTATTAGACTTCACCCATGGCCATACCAACCTTTACATTCCTGGTGTTGGGATAATGCTACACACATCTCAAAATACAGGCTTTTGTGAGTAGTCTCGCTACTG
This sequence comes from Austroboletus niveus, assembly GCA_038090255.1. Taxonomy (NCBI): domain Eukaryota; kingdom Fungi; phylum Basidiomycota; class Agaricomycetes; order Boletales; family Boletaceae; genus Austroboletus; species Austroboletus niveus. Next base: position 21,268 of record JBBPMJ010000049.1, on the reverse strand, counting down.
ATATGCTTACTCTATTTTACATCAACCTATAGATACTTTATCATGGTAGAAGGCCTCTCCGAAGGGTTCGGATGAAAAAGCTTCCACATGGTAAATCGAGTCACCTTTTGAGTCCCCTGAATCCGCTATATTTAACCTGAGGCAGTTTCAGCCCGGAGCCGATTTTCTAGTCTGTAAGATTCCGAATCCATATGATTTAAAAAGTACCTTCTTCCCGACGCCAGTCCACCATCTTCTCATGCCTTCCTCACCAGGCTCACCTACTGTGCTCATCCTAACAAGCTCTCTGTGGGGTCAAGCCGGTGTACTTTTGGCAACATCCTATGAGCTTGCTCTCGCAGGCGCAAATGTCTACGTATCGTCTTCTGCATCTCTCGGAAACCGTGTCCGGAGTCTTCAAGACCTTGCAGCCCGCCACGCTTCGAGCACTGATAACCAACTCACGGGTTCCATTGTCTTTCGTGAATTCCCGGGCCTTACACCTTTATGGGACGCCCTTGGGAATCACGGTATAAACTCTATTACCCTCCCACACCCTCCTGGCTATCTGGGCGCCTCGAAAACCTCCAAAATAATTAGAGAGGCTACGTTTCCCTGGAATTTGGAGGAGCATCTTGGGGCTATCGAGACTACCAAACAGATGATCGCAACGATTAAGCCACATGTAGTGGTGATAGAAGTCACATTTCTTCCCGCGATAGATGCTTGCAAACTTGTCGGTCAGAATTTCGTGATCTTATACCCGAACGCGATCAAGGAACTTGCGCAAGATGTACAGCCCAACTTAGCTGCACTTTGGAAGTTTCCCGCGTTCGTCGTTCGCTGTCTTTGATTATTTCGCATCACTTGACTAACCTCGTCTCGGCTAGTCCAATGACGGGATTTCCGTTCCCTCTCAAGTGGTGGCAGATTCCCCTCAATATCTGTTTGTGTTTGCAGCTCATGTCATGGACCTTCAAGACGGAGGAGGCTCAAAAGATTGTAGCCGCACGGAAATCTCTGGGCATCGAGGCAATGTCTGGTTTTCACGTGTATGATGGAGTAAAGTATGTCTGTCCGGCGCTCCCGGAAATTGACTTTCCATTCGCCATCATCCCAGAAGCAATCGTCCCATGTGGACCTATCGTCGTACCTTTTGATCCCTTGGAGGAGAGCGATCCAACATTGATGACGTGGTTGAACAACGGTCCCACGGTGTTGGTGAATTTAGGGTCTCTGGTCGTCTTGGACGAGAAGATGGCGAGAGAAATGGCGGGTGCATTCCGGATATTGCTGGATTACCACGACAGAAAGGGTACTGGAAATTTCCAGATATTCTGGAAGGCCAAGACCACTAGCGACATCCGAAAGGTGATCGATGACATCATCGCGAAGGAGATCGAAGAAGGGAAAGTGAAAGTGGTCGCTTGGGTCGACGTAGAGCCAGTCTCGATATTGCAGCATCCCAACGTAGTGTGTACGGTCCACCATGGAGGAGCGAATTCATACTACGAGGGCGTTTGGTAAACACTCATTTTTAATTCGTGATGTTAACAGAATAGCTGATGATGTCTTTTGAACAGGTCAGGATTGCCACATGTTGTCCTGCCCGTTTGGTTCGACACGTACGACTATGCAAACCGTGCCGAGTTCCTGAACATTGGCATTTTCGGAAATAAGAGCTGCGCGCCTGGCGTTCAGGCCGAAGAATTTGGTAGAGCGTTGACAAGGGTGACAGGGCACACCGATGAAGCGGACAAGTTCAGATCGGCGGCAAAACGTTTAAAGGATATTTGTGAAGCCAAAGGGAACGGACGGAAGCTAGCATGCGAGACTATACTGGAGGTCGGTATGACCAGGTTCGGTTCGGTTCCCTTTGAGCGGTGGTCAGGTTGCTGATATATGTGGCTTAGTTGAAGGGAAACGAAAAGACACTTCAGGGAGACGACGAACTACAACGAGTCGTACAAATGCATCGTTTTGTAATAGTGTGAGCAGGACAACAGATTTCATCAGCCTACTGCCAGGCTATCTATGACCGCAAAACCACAGAAACATGGGCAAGTAGAAAGAAAATTATGAATTACAACGGATCAGACAAGCGAAGCAAGGATATCATAAGTGTTTTATGTCTGAAAAGTCCTCAAGGAATGGAAATGGAATACTGCTTTGAACTATGCGAGCCCATTCTCAGCCTTGAACGACTACAACCAAAACGCCGTCAGTAAGGCAGTCAACATTCAAGCACACAAAGCATACCTCCACCATCCGCCGAACTCCCTCTTCGAGTCCCACTTGTGGCTCATACCCGAGGATACGTCGAGCCTTTTCGATATTGTGATAGCGCGTCGCACAGGTAAAGGCCACCCGAAACCGGGTGAACGTAGCCTCCTTCCCAACCAACGAGGCCCATGTCTCTGCGAGGTAGCCTATGACCATACCAAATTCCTTCGGAATCACCCACGGCGATCTTTCAGCTCTGTTCCTCCCTTCATCCGTCGGTGAATCGAGCGCCAACCAGACCGCTCGCATAAAATCCCAGAAGTACACCGGTTCGCCGTTAGTGATGAAGAACACTTGACCGGCGACTTGAAGGCGGTTGGTTGGGGCCATGTTCAGGGCTTTGTCAGAGAATTGATCGAAGCGGTTTCGGAGAATGATATGCATGGGTTTGAATGGGTCATGTGGTGCGCTAAAAGCACTCTCGATGACTGTGGCATTTCGAGGAGGAACGACGTAGGGCCCAAGTGGACGGGCGTTGCATGTAGGAATACGTCGGAAACCAAGCGTGGCCGAGACGGGTGGTAATGCTTTGTGCAGGGACGAACGAGGGATAGAGTCAACCAAAGTTGTGTCTGAAGATTCGGATTTTGTCGAGACGCTATCAGATGAGTTCGTGTCTACGAGTCTGTCTGCAGCAAGGAGATGTGCTTGTGCAACATTTCCGACATAAGTGTAGTCGAACAAGTTGGTGTTGTCCCCGATTTGGAAGTGGGTCTGGCCGCGCTGGTATACTTGGTAAAGACCAATCATCATCTGCCGGTCCCCAGGACTAATGGCGCGCGGTATGTTGTGTGAGTTCAATATATGTTAGAGGTGGAACGCAAGACTTACCCAAAAATGCCAGCGGGGCGCAGAGCAACCGTTAAAAGGCCGCCTTTTCCATTGGACTCGAGGACAAGCGCCTCGCCTTTTGCTTTAGAATCATTGTACGCATCGAATGGCTTTTCCGGGTAAGGTGCGCGTTCATCGAGGTTGATCACGTCCCTTCCGTCGAACACGACGCCGGCCGAGCTCGTGTAAACTAGTTTTCGGACGCCGGCTGCGACGGCCGCATTTATAACTGCCTGTGTACCGTCGACGTTAACTTTGTAGTACACCGAGGGGTCCTTGGCACCGTGTTGCGGGGAAGCAGTATGTATTACGCAGGTCGTACAAGACTAGGAAATGTAGAGCGTCAATAGGACGCTTATTATTATAAAGCACCAAGAGCGCACCTTACGAATAGCATCCAGGACGTTTTGTTCGTTCGTGATATCGCCGGAATAAAATGGAACGTCATGATGTCTCTGGACAATGTCAAAGACAGAGACTACGTCGCCCCGAGCGAGGAGCTGTTCGACAATGTGCCGGCCCACAAAACCGCTACCACCAATGACGAGGTAGACGTCCTTGAGTTGAGTCGACATTTTCGCAAGGAAAGAGCTTCAAAATGGCTATGGTTGACGTGTCGTACCACTCGTCATTAATCGGCAGGTCACGTGTAGGTCACGCAAAAAATTACACCGCCACTGAAGTAATAAATTGATCCGATCCATCGGATCAATCCTTACTTGAATTCTATACTGCACCTACACGAAAACGTTGGAAAGATATGTTCTTATGCCCGCGGTACCATACACAATTGCACCCACCACACCATCAGGCCTCACAACTACCACCCTCTTCTCTCCCTTGCTCGCCAAATATGCATCATAAGCATGTCCATCCCGGTCGACAACAATGTCCGCCTTTGAGATAGTTATCCTCACCTCTGAGCCCTGTGGAAGGACAATCAGGGTGCGAACCATATCCCCAGGGTACATCTTCAATGCCTCAAGTACATCTATTGAGGACTCTGAATCAGGAGTGAACATGAGCATGGTGTGATGGATGAGACCAAACACATCAAACAACCTTGTTCCCATCTCTGGTTCACCTATGTTCATGACAAGTCCTGGTGCATCCAGTGCCCTATCTCCAGCTGCCAACATGTCCTCCTCCAATACCCCATATGCACTCACAGGTTCTGCCTCTGTAAACTTGTCCAACATGATCAGGCTCATTTGATAATTCACACCAAGCATGTTCATTCGGTCATCGCACCTCAACATGCCCTCCATGGTCAATGAAGTGTGCATTCCATTTAGAATTCCCATAGTGATGTTTAGCATTTCAGCAACAACAGGAAGATGCTCTGTGGTATAGGTATTGAGCAAACTTGCTGGAGAGAGACCTTTATAGACCAATGAAAGTTTCCAAGCAATATTCAGCTATCAAAATGCTGGATTCAATCATGGAACATATGGTGCTAAGAAATACTTACAGCATCTTGAACAGAGGTATTTAGACCTTGACTACCTGTGGGACTGTGAACACTGCAAGGCAAGGTCCACATAGGTTTTGTAGAAAACATGGTTGATGTACTGGGCTGTGTCTGCGAAGGCGATCTCAGCTTAGGAAGCAAAGGAGAACAATGAATGATTTTCTCACTGCTGGCCAGAAACACACAACCTATATCAAACTTTTCAACCATTCTGATATTGGGACTATTGCGAGCATCAGACATGACATGTGAACCTATACATACAATGAACTCACTGGAATTCTGACAAAAAGACCACTTTCAAAACATTGATGTCACATCCTATTATCTTGGACATGCATTCAAACATCAACTTCTCATCAGCGATCAGTTGCTTGAGCTCATATGATTGCATGGTCAAAACAAATTGGTAGCCATTAGGTGCAATGTAATCTGTTGGGCAAAGTATCAAGCTATACAACAGTTAGGTATGAAGCAAAAAAGGCAAAGAATCAACATGCACAAATTGGTTGACCATGGGCCACTACCACACACATGTGTGTGCTAGATGTAAATTCTCAGCAAATACATATTAAATGAAACTGATCAGTGGCACATACCTTTCTGTCAATCCCTTCAACATCTAGGCATGTGTCTCTGATCAAAATGGCTAAATTCTCTTTGATTTTCCCAAGGAATGATAGTCCAAGTTGTTTTCACATGACTTCTAGCACTCAGAGAGTATGACACATCACACGATATACATCATCATATAACACACCTTTGACATCATCTGCACCAATAAGATATGATGCTTCAAATGTTTCATGGATTTCTTTGCTGTCCTTCTTCTTGACCAACTTTGCAAGTACACGATCTCCATTGTTCTCAAATGACTGCAGTTCTGTCCCAAGTTCAATGTGACAGCCATACTTTTCAAGATGTGTGCATAAAATGCATTCCACAACTGGTTAATTGATAAACATTGGATTACTCTACAAAGTTTAAGTCATCATCTAAAAATAGCTGACTATACTAACATAAGGAATTGATGGAGTTGGGTCACTGTGAGAAAGCATTTTAAAGGTCTTGGTAGGCTTGAGCATCCCAGGCTTGCATTCTCAGATAGAAAGCACTGGTGTTGACATTTGATACATCTCAGACACACAAAGAAAGTGGAACACTTCAAAAGTATGAGGCTAGACAATTATCCATCAGAGGACATCACCACATAGTCCATCAGGTTGAGGCTCACCTAAAGCCCACTAGCTTTTTGGCTGATGTAGTAATGGTCTTCCTTGTCAATAATTCATACAGGAACATTGTTTCTCGAAAGTATGAGTGCAGCGACGAGTCCTGCTGGACCACTACCAGCCTAGAAAGGCCCACTTATTAGTTAAGTAATTATAAGTATAAGAAGGTAGAAAGACTGACCATGAGCACTGCCACAACAGCAGCTGTCATGATGACGCAATAAAGTGAGGGCAATTGGGATAGTGAATATGGTAGCAAAGAAGAGTGGCTTTGCTTCAAGTAATATTGCTTTCTGAAGTATAAGTATGCACATTATTGCCTCAGCATCTGTGCAGTGTCAAGGTGTACCTTCTATAGCCAGTGAGTATGCACAGCAATGAACTATCAGCCCTATCACCAGGGGTGACTGAGCCATGAAAAGAATTTTCCAGCATTTTCAATAGATTATGATGGGATATGGCAAGTGATGTGCAAGCAAAAAAGTTCTTAAGCTTAGAATCAGACAGGAAATCAGTGTTCAACCAAGACTGCCACTTTGTCTATGTACTGTTGTTCTTTTCAGTCTATCCTGGTAAACAATCATCAACTTTCAGTCATAAGTAGTAGCTTACTACAGATTAAGCCAATCATCGCCGACATACTATATAACAATCCCCAGTCGCAAATTTGTCCAGACTAGCTTGGGACATGTATGTAGTCATATGTGAGAGTTGAGTTGGATTGGTAATCAAGATCTCATGATGATCCAATGGAAGCATCATCAGCTGTCTTGCATAATTAGTTGCTTTATAATAGCCAGACCCTCAGTTACCATGTTAACACCATTACATTTGACGACTGCCACTGTCCTAAAAAAAAAAGCAGATATACATGGCGAAAGATGAGAAATCATATGCACTAGCACATACATGCTTGATGTAAACCACATGCACAGGGGCTGCCTATATCATCCATGAGGAGAGCAGCCACTGATCAATCATACTCTCATAAAACCCACCAGAAAGGGGGTTATGCTCAAGCTCGTCTAATGCATTATGATTCTTGATGTTGCTCTCTGTGGCATCCAGAGCATCTGAATTGTCATCTGGCTGTTCACAGGATGCTTATGCCATATCATGCCCAGCCATTGTTCTAGCCACCTACCTCCAATAACATTACCACATACTTGACACTCTATGTCCCAGCTTCTACTCTCAGGATCTAAGCTTCACTTAGAGAATTGCTGGCTACACAGCTTGCTTGCCTTCAATGGATGGAGCATAGTTTTGGGCCAGAAAACCTGATGGTTTTCACCCACATACTGCTCTCATACCCACATACTACATTTACATACATTTTGTAGCTACAAACCATAAGCATCCCATCACACAGCATGAGATGCATGAAAATTTTATTTGACTACCAATGGTGTTTGGCCCAAAGTCATACATATGCCAGTCAAACGTGCTTGTTTAGGACAGTCAAACTTCATGTGTCCATAACTTCATCATCATGGGAGAACACTCAATGCTGCCATGCACAAGTCCTCAAGAGCCAGAGTCTTCTCTGATACCCGAAGTGCTGTAGAGCTCAGTACAGCTCTACATGCATATGGGTGCATTTGACCTATTTCCACTTGGAGTACATCTCCTTACTCTTGATTTACTTATACCCTCCATTTTGCAGCATGGCTGAACCCAGTCATCAATGCCCGAGCTTTTACCAGTGGACTGAAAAGGGTTCCTGAGTGGTCGACTTGGACCGACATGACCTTGGATCACTTGGCCATGTTGTCTTCAGCTTTGGTCAAAGGTTTTGCTTCACCAGAACTATGTTGCTACTCTCAGATGGCATTTTCAAACCAGGAGAAAGATATCTACTAATGGCTCTTCTTTCATTGATTCAGGCTCCTTTTCCCTCTATCCTTTACTCATTTTTGGACTCATATGTACCTTTACAAGATCAGCACTGGGCTTGTTTGATGGGTGCCCCTTCCCTTACATACCTTACATCACGGACCCTACTCCCTAACTTGAGGTATGTACATGGTCTTGAACATACATAGCCTATAAGTTTTGTATCCCTGAGGAATAGGACCAGCTTCCATTTGGCTCACTTTTTGTTGGAAAAACTTCCCTCCATCACCAGGAAATGACCTTCGTCTTCATCAACTGTTCTTAAATGACTCTCTACTTTGCCAACTGTCTTGCTTATTTCTACTTCACTGACCATCTTACCACTCCAATGAATGCCTACTCACATGCTCCTGCTCAGCCAAAACTGCCTTGACTCTGTCTCCTCACCAGTCTCCACCCTTATACTTGATTGGTGGTCATTCAGTTGGCCTCCCCTTCCTTGCAGCACCCCTTCAATTGGCCAGTTTCTGCCTCAGTCACCTCAGCCCACTCTTGATGCACCTCCTTTGAAGTTCAGCCTTTGCTCAGTTGGTCTCCGGCTTTGCTCTCACTCCTTGAAGTCCCTCTTCAGGGTGCACCTATTGCTTCCTTCCCCTTCTCCAGCTCGGGCAATCAGGAAACACCCCTTTTTGTCCCTTCAGCTGGTTTGTAGTCTTGCAGCACCTTCAAAAAATTCAGGCCACTTGCATCCTTACACTCACCCTACCATCAATCAGCATCCCAGCAGTTGCAAAACCTCACATGAAGATCTTAGAATGCCAAGCCCAGTTGAGCCATTATCACCAGATTATGACTCATGGAAGGAGAAAAGTCAAGCATGGTCAATTGCTAAAAGCATAGAGGCCAGAATGACACAACAAATCAAAAAAGTCACATTTACCATCAACAGTCATCAAAAGGAATGGGTACTCTCAGCTGACCTAAACCATGGTCACTGTTTTCTTACTAGTTGGGGGACACCTGTCCAGTCATGCCACATTGTTCCCAAGGCTACTGATCCTGACTTGGTACAATTATACTTCACATCCATTAGTCATTTATATTCACTTGATTTTTCTTTCAGATAACAAAATTGGAGTATGTCTGGGATATTGAATGTTTCAACACAGATACGAGGTACATATAATCTGATGCATTGTATGTCACCTCATTCCATTTGAAACCAACTTTTTTTATTTCAGTGTAAGTCGACTGGCACCATTCCTTCAACAATGGACAATGGGTATTAATCCCTAAGCATGATGTTCTACAAGAGCTGTCTGAAAAATATCCAGAAGGAAAGATTGTGAAGAGTAATATGAGACAGGTACATCAATTTTTATACTGTCTGAGAGATTGACTCAATGTCATAGTTCTTTGAAGAGTGGAATTCCACTTACCAGTACAATGTTCTCCCCATTCCTGCATTCAAACTTCAAAGAACTGATCTGTCATTTCCTGGATAAGGACAACAATAACTATGACCATGAATATCACATTCCACATTACAACACTCTTGAGCCACTTGAGGGTCATTTCCATCCACACTTCATCATTTTCAACATGGGCAAAAAACTGGCTGATCTAGATTCTCTATATCTCCTGAAGTTAACCAGAAATCTGATGGAAGGAATCAGTGTGGGGGATGCACTTGATATGATTATCACTATACAGAGGTTATACACAGATTGGACAAAGGTAAAAGTATCTGATCACCATAACACCAGGGAACCATCCAATAAGCCACCTGCCTCATCTGAGGAAGGTCAAGATGACTGCTTACAAAGCGGACCTCCAAGACACAAATAGTGCTGTGCCAGCCCGGCTTAGGGGAGCTTGGGCCTTGACAAATTGCAGACTGAGCCTCAAGCCCTTAAAAGCCCCTGATCAGGGCCCAGCCTGGCTCAGAAGCTGGGGCTTATCAGTGTAATATACTTTATTACCTATGCATCACACAGTCAGTACAAAAGTAAACAAAATAGCTACTATCAATTGTCTCACTGATCCTCATTGTCTGTATCATCACTGTTGTCATCTGATCCCACCCCATCCTGAGTAGTCTCTACCAATACTGACAGCTCTTGTCAAAACAACAATTTGAATCTTGATGCACACTTCTGGAATTGAAGTGCTTTGACAATGTCAGCTTTGAGACTGTTGTGTTGCTTGCTAATGGTAATTCCAGCAGACAAGAATACTGCTCAGATAAAATAGAGCTTGACATGATAGACAGGAAGTCATGCGCAAGTGACCCCCAGATCAGATACCATATGGAATTGATGCCCCACCACTGGATGATGAAGAGGTTGCCAAGGATGTGTTATGCTTGCACAACGTCTAGTCCCAGTGTGTCTTCAAAGGCGACACAAAGTCCTGTAGATCGAAGGGTTCTCTGCTGAGACTCGAGACTCAGGCAGGATGAGACTAAACACTGCATATAATTGTGCAGATCTAGCTGGGGAATGTATAGGATAACTACTGACTATTTATACATGTCGGAATCATCTCAGAATAGAAGAGTGATGGGACAGGACACATGGTATACTACAATGGCCTCATGGGGTCAATGATAAGAATGGGATGACACTGCCATTAAAAGGAGGATGGCGGGAGGAGCGGAGGTCCGTGATAAAAGCAGAGTTAGAGACACATGGCAAGAGCTATGAAAGCGGAAGAAGGGAAGAACAGGGCGAGTCCAGAATGGGAATCTCCATATAACCATATGGAGCATAGTCTTTGGGGAATAAGGTCCAGTAACATTCTGGGGGTAGTCCGACCTCGGGTTTCCACCCCAGAGGGGGAGAAGTGGGGGTTTGTGATGGTCCTGGATCCTCAAGTCCCTCGGAATCGTGCATACTCATAACAGAATGTCTTGCATGTTGAGATATTCATGGAAGCCACACAGCCATGGCCTTAATGGACCTTCCAATTGCCGGGTCATACTCATAGTTGCCCAGTTACCTTCACCATTGCTGTCGTCTTCATCCATTAGCTCATTCAAGAGCACTTGGACTTTCGGGTTTTGACATGTAACATTGGGGTATGTCTGACTCTTACCTTGAGGCATCACCCTGGCATTGTCATGCATGGTATGATAATGTTCTTCATACTTCTATTCATTAGCCCAAGCTATCCAACCATGTGTGGATTATAATGATGTACAATGGCCTCAGCATGATGTACAGCATCAGTGTAAAGCTCTTCACCCCAACTTGCACAGATGTAGTTTAGTTTTTGATTCAGGTTGAGTACTACAATTGTTTGTTAGATATGTAGCAAATTACAGTTGAAAACTCACTCATAGCAATGATATATGTGTCAGAACTTGATGTACAATCATAGTATGTTAATAGCTTCTTCAGTCCAGCCTCAAGCATATCACTGAAGTTGCTATACTTCTTGCTGCTCATGCATGCAGACCACACTTTATGAAGTGCTTCAAGCACTGGTAAAGTGGTGTGGAGAGTGGGGCCATGTTCACTCAAGAATGCATGTTGGGCATTTTCAGCATACTTAGGGAGTGATAGTGAGTTTTCTCATCACACAGGGTAATAACACTGTACATACCACTAGTAGTGTCAGCATGTGATGGACATGACTCCAATTGGTGTCATTTAGCTGTAGCTCATATATCTTGTGGTGTTTCTCACTGTCCCATTCCTGTGCACCAAGATGTGCTACAAATGTATTTATCTTCTGAGACTTGTTAGCAATGTGAACAATGGTAAAATTAGGTCCAGCACATGACAAAGCATGATAAATGTCAATGACCATCACACCTTCATATCAAGCAGTAGCTGCAATAGGCAGAAGCAAGTCTGGATACTTTTGAACATTTCTTTGCATTTTGCTGATGACCATGCCTGTAAGACATTGCATGACATGAAATGGAAAGTCTGAGATCTATTGTTCTTATCTTGACAGTGATTACATGAATGATGCTAATCACATTGTGATCATCTCTGCCACCAGTAGAGACAAGATCCACCTCAGGTGTGGCAGGATCATAATGTTTTGAAGTACTGACAGTCCACATGAACGCCTAGGTGACAAGATTGATTACATATGTCATGCAACTGTAATGGCAAGATAAGTTGGATCGATTGTATTAAAGTTAGAACAGCTTACCATAACCAATGCTTTTGAGCATCAAACATTTGTCCTGTTTCAGCAGAAATGAGCTGCCCAAACTCATCCATTATAGTCTTGTTGTTGCTCACATTGTCACAGATTACATAGCCGATCTAGTAAAATACATTAGTATAGCACAAATGAATGCTAATCATGCCATACCTTGTGTGAAACACCAGCATGCTTAGCTACCTTGTAGAGGGCTTGTCCAAGGTGAACTCCATCATGAGCATGGTTGACTTGAACAAAGCCCAGGAGCCCCATTTGAAGGGTTCATATGTGGGGTGACCTTTCTTCAATTCATGATGCAGTAACTGTGAAGTAAGCGTCAATGTTCAATGCTTGCCAAGCATCACATGTCAGGTTGACATACCCTTGAACAACCTCACTCTATTGTATAGCATATTGTTAGCAAATCTTGTAACATACTTTATAGCACTCATCAAAAACATTTGACAAAGTCTTTTCATGTTCTCATGAAAAAGGCTAATGATTGCTTGATGAATCATCTTGTGACTTGTTATGTTGATTCCATTTGTGGTGCAGGAGGTAATCTGCAGTACATTCTGAAATGAGGGATGTTTCATAGCAGAGAGGGGCTATGATCATATGTGATCAATGGGATTATATGTCAATATCATTACACTTACCTGATTAGTATTGATAATCCACTTTACCAGAGCATTCATACAAGGACAAATCTGAGTAACAGATAACTTGTTTCTTGGCTACCAGATGTGTATTGAGTGAGGACTGCCTGCTGAGCTCTGATTTTCCAGATGAGCTGGCTTCACAGGTTATCTCATAATGCCATTTAGCATCTTCGGGCAGCATAGAGATGAAACTGTTGTTGACAGCCCATTTTCAATATTCGACTGGATGTATAGCTTGCTGGTGGTGCTGCAATGTCATGGCTTCATTGACAATGGTGACTGGTTTTTTCTGTAGCTTACTAGAGAATCTTGAGTAAAAGAAAAAAGGAAAAATGTAAAACATACAAGCAAGCATTACAATCTCAATACTTTTTGTCATTCTTCAAGTATGGCAAGGAAAATAATACCTTGATGTCTTATGTGTGGTCACCTTGTGCCTTCTTAATGGGCCCATCAACATCAGTGACTTGAACATCTTAAAGCAAGCCACCATTGGACTCAATGTCAACTGCATTGACTATGTCTGATGACTGTGGCAGGTCTGTGGGAGGAGTTACAGCATGGGCTTTGCCTATCAGATTGAATCAGATAAATAGTAAATTGTCAATGAATAAGTAAATCTAAAACACTTACCTTTTGAAACCTTTTTTTTGGGTTGACTCTCTGGGTCTGACTTCTGTTTGGAGATGTTTGAAAAGGCATTGAGCTCAATCACCTTTCATTCTTTGCCATACAAAGAGTGATGCAGCTGTACTGTCTTCACTTGCTGGTGGGAAATAAGCTTCAACTCAATGTCATTATCCATGCATGTTATGCAAGCCAAGGGGACAGACACATGTTTCAGCCAATGTGGCTGTTCTTTGTCAGGCATCTGGTGGCAATTTAGGCAAGCAATCAGACTAGAAAATGAAATGAAACCTTAAAATTTCATCAACATACCATTTATAGATAATTGGATTTTGCTGGACAAGAATTCAGGGCTTCTGGGGCTTCGATGGTTTGGCCCAGCTTGGCCTCGGCTTTCCAAAACAATAGGCTGAGCCATCATAGGGGCTTGGGTGGGGCTCATGGCTCAGCTTAACATGGACAAACATGTTTGTACTCCTCCTTCTCCAGATGCTTGGCACAGTTGAAAACTGGTCTGGGGTGGTCACAAACAATGCCATCTCAATGTATTGGATCAGTCACAGTTTTCGAGCAACAACTGGGCAGTGTACAAGCATGATGTATACCTGACAGGGTCTGAGGAAGGTTATATACATCATGGTATTACCATTGACTAGAATCATCAATTTCCAAAAGAACATCAGTATATTCAATGCTATATAAAAGTTATGGATATGAGTTTATATGATTTATGAGTGCCTTGTTGGAAGCAGATTTGAAAGTGGAAGGAGCACAATTTGTCCAAACCATTATTCCCAAGTCCCTTGGATGAGACTCCAGGAGTGATGCCCAGAGTTTGGCAGGTTCCTCCACTTATAGGCAGGGAAACTGATCCACCCTTATCTTTGCAACACGATGCATATATTCTGCTCCTGTGTTTTACTCTCAGAGTGGCAAAAGCCCAAGACAACCCAAGATATTCAGGGTCCCCTCAGTTCTTTTGTGATCCATCCCTTGTGGTACTGGTGAAGGTTCTACCCCAAAGTTATAAGATTAGTAGTGACCCTACACACCACCTTCAGCAGGGCTCATAACCTGTTGGAAGCAGTTCTCTGACACCCAGGTCATCCAGGAATAGAGCACACAGTGAGGAAGATATCAAGAGACTGAGTGAGGAAATACTCACTCTTTGTATCTGAAATTACTGGATAAAGTCTTGAAGAGCAGAAAAGAGGGAGTAGTCTGAGTGAAGACTGTATTGCCGACTCTGGGGAGAAATCCCTCTCAGAGTCCTGAGTTTATATATGTACAGGATATGTGCATGGACCATGTACAATTACTATATCTAGAGGGAATGATGCATACACTAGATAAGAGAGAGAAACAATATTGGTTCTATCAATAGCATCAGCCGATATGTGTCATATCTTATGTGTCATGCTCAGTCAGCATGATAAGACCAATTTATCCTATTGGTTGATAATGTCATATCCCAAATTCTCGCTAAGTCCCCTCCACTCCTCTGTGTGCATTACTTCCGCTATTCTGCTCCTATGTCCTCCGCTACTCTGTGTCCACTTTACTTCTTGTGCTCATGTACATTATGTTATGTTTTCCTTTGTTCTCTTCGTAGTTAATCTCCATTCCATCACTGCGGTGCTCAGGGTAAGGCACACAGCTCCGGCTGTGCAACTGACTGGCACAGCAGCAGTACTCTGTTTCCTCTGTCGCTCTAACCCTGACTTTACTACATTCGGACTTCAATCTCCATATATAAACCCGCTGTAATATGTCTTAGCTCTTGAGTTCAAATATCAACTTAGTTCCATCCTCTGCTCTCTCCTCTGTCATTGAGCTCGTCAACAAGTTCTCTCATTTGAGTCTTGATGACTCTCCTCTGACCTCTGGTCACTCTGTACCTCTGCTCTGCTCCCCTCGCAAATTAGGGACAACGGAACTGGACAGGGGCGCACCACATAAGGTGAAGCCAAAGTCCCTACCCCCTCCAACCAACTCCGGCGCTCCGGAGTTTGCTGCCCAATCCCCGACGGACCCATACCTAACAGATAACCAGGATCATATCTGATTGGATGATTGTTATCTATGATGTCATAGTCTAGAACCTTCTGATATCTAATCTCTGATAAGAGATAAGAGATTGATTCTGGACTTTGTCCAGACTGTTGTTATCATGTGATCTTTCCACATGATCAAGTCACATGTGTTCCATGTCATGTGCTAAAGTCACACAAATACATGATCACAATTTCAACATGCCTTCACACTCTTACTAGTCTGCATTTCTGTGGCAAGTGGCTCCCTTGACATGGCACTGTGTCCATTTTAGACTCTTTCAATCAGAACAGTGATTAGGCCTTTCCACCAAAAGGGTTGTAGGATTTGAAAGGCTTGGAATCAAATATTACAAGAATGTCTGCCATCAGGAAGCACCAGAGTGGCATGGAGCAACCTACCATGCAGTTTCTGGAGTATGTGTGTGCTGCGAAAGCCATGAATCAATGGGGGCAAGGTATTTGGTGCATTTGGCATCAGTGAGTTGTACACTGTGGGCATCAAGGTCCCAGAGAAGGCTAACGAAGGTGGGAGGGGATGCCAAGGGTGGCAGATATCTGGTCAATGTCAGCAATATCATTGGGAAAAGGGGGTGAGGGCAGTCCTCATCATACTCTGCGGTGTATCCGTCAGGGAGAGTGGTTCCAGCGAACCAAGATTGACCGCCGAGGGAGCTATTGCGTAAATGGTTGAACACTGATATGGAAGCAGGATGAAGGTGGTCATGATGCGAAGCGGAGAATGCATCAGCTCGCATAATGTCTGCAGTCGCATTGTCAACACTTCCGTAAATACCGCCGGAGGGAGCGAAGCCAAAACAGAGGGAGATATGAACTGGACTGCGAAGAGGTCATCAACTAGGCGAACAATGAAGGAGGTCCATTGGGAGGGGAAATGCAAGTGCCGCGAGCCGCAGATCTTCACGCTACTAGATTCCACGTGCCCCCACACCTACAAAATAATCTTTGAAAAGTAGTTCTCGACGCCCTCGACGCCCCGCACCATCGCGCCAACGACACCATCCGGCCTCACTATCACCACCTTCTTCTCGACCTTCGCCAAATACGCACGGTAAGCATGTTCATCGCTGTCGACGACCACATCCGCCTGGCCGACCGTTGTCGTAGTCGATGGCGATCCCCGCGGAAGGACGATCACAGCGCGGACCACCTCCCCGTACTTCGTCGACGCTTGCACAAAATCCGCCGCAGACGCCACATCCGCAACGAACACGAGAACTGTGTGGTACGTCGGACTGAATACGTCAAACAGCCTCGTCTCCGTCTCGGTGATCGATGTGCCGGCGACGTGGGTAAGCCCGGGCGCATCGGGCGCTCTGTCGCCGGCCACTAAAACACCCTCTTGTAATACCCCATACGCGCTGGAGGGCTCTGCTTGTGAAAACTCGTCAAGCACGATCGGACTCGCCCGGTAATTCACCCCGAGCATGTTCATCCGTTCCTCGCGCTTCATTGCACCCTCCATCGAAGTAGCGTTGATCTTGTTGAGGTATCCAGTGGTGATATTGAGCATTTCTGCGACGACGGGAAGACGCTCTGTGTTGTAGGAATCCAAAAGACTCTCTGGGGAAAGCCCTTTGTAGACCAGGGAGATTTTCCAGGCAAGGTTGAACTGCCGAGAGCACGGTCTGAGCCACAGAATACACAATACGCTATAGCACCTACGGAATCTTGGACAGAAGTATTCAAACCTTGACCACCGGTAGGACTGTGTATACTGAAAGGAAGGGTTAGATTATGTATATATGCAAAGGCGTGCTACATACTGAGCTGCGTCTGTGAAAGTGACTTGTTAGTAAGTTGAAAGAAGGATACAAGATGTCGTCTCACCCCCGGCGACAAAAACGCGACCGACACCAAACCTGTCGACCATCCGAATGTTGGGGCTAATCTCAGGTGAGATAACATCAATCCTAGGCATTCAATCAACGTACCGAAACTCTGACGTAAAGACAACTTTTCTGGCTTTTATTTCGCGTCCAAGTATGTTGGTCATGCATTGAAACATCAGCTTTTCATCTGCAAGCAACTGCTTCGTGTCATAATCGCTCGAGGACAAATTGAACTGGAAGCCATCAGGGCCTATGTCGTCCATTGCACGAAGCATTAAACTATCAAAAATTAGATGCAACCCACTGATACTCTGAGGTATGTAGACATACAGATTGCTCGACCTGTCGCCGAAGATATGCCAATGCTAGATGACAATGACTCCTCTCATATTGATTAACATAGACAGTCGTACTCACCGCCCTGTCAAGCCCTTCGACTTCTAGACAGATATCTCCAACAATCAAGGACACGTCTTGCCTTGTCTCTCCGAGGAACGATAACCCAAGTTGTTTTCGAGTGATTCCTAGAGGAGAACGTAAAGCACTGTAAGCCATGAGCGAAATGAGACATGCCTCTGGCACCATCTGCCCCGATTAGATACGAGGCCTCAAACGTCTCAGTGACCTCTTCTCCGTCCCTTCTCTTCACCAGTTTTGCAAGCACACGTTCTCCGTCGTGCTCGAACGACTGGAGCTCCGTAGCCAGTTCAACTTGACAGCCGTACTTTTCAAGGTGAGATCGTAAGATACCCTCGAGTCTCGGTTGACCGATGTTTAACGGGTTGTGCTACCACAAAATTGTTCAGTCATCGTTACAAAAGGGTTTGAGGATACTCACATAAGGGATCGATGGCGTCGAATCCCTGTGAGGGTACATCACATAGCTCTTTACAGGTTCGAACATGCCAGATTTGTATTCGCGAACAGGGTGCAACGATCTGGCAGTACAATTGATGTCATGTGTGCGGAGAAAGTGAAACACTTCGCAAGTTCGGGGCTAACGACGTGAGCACCTTTTCATTCTGCAAGGGCTTACTTACCCAAATCCCGTTGGCTTTCTGCCCGATGCGGTAGTGAGGTTCCTTGTCGATGATACGCACGGGAACTTCGTTTTGCAACAACGTGAGAGTGGCAGCGAGCCCCGTCGGACCGCCGCCAACCTAATCGTGTCAAGGTGTTACTGTCACTGTCAAATTTCGATTACACGGATCGGAAAGACGGACCACGAGCACGGGCGCAACGGAAGGTGTCATGATAGCAGGATCGATGGTGATAATGATTGCATTATTTTGGGAAGACAACAGGACTCAGGAAGCTAAACTGGAAAGATCAGAGTGAGGAATATTATGTAATTGTCACCTTGCTTGCAATTCTGACACGTGATGTGATCACAAACAGGACCTTGGCTGACCCGCCCAGGTCTCAAATTGACAATGTCAGCCTCCTTGACTAATAAAAGTTCTTGCCATCTAGTTTCATGTTTCCTGGCCTTCGACATGCAGTTCTTCCGGCTTCTCCTGGACCGCCCGACAAAATCGGAAGGCGGCATCTCCGCCCTGCTGTCCCAAGAGACCGACGCCGCACAGATCCCCGTCGTCGCGGCCATGAACAAGATGACTCACGCCCGGATCGCCGAACTGGAGGCCCAGCTGGCTATTGTCGAGAACGACCGAGCGGATCTCGAGCAAGACCTCGCCGACTACCGCGCGGACCTCTTGCACGCACGCACAGAGCTTTACTCTGAGATGCTCTGCAGTGCGCGCCACCAGCAGCGCACCTATGACGACTTCAGGGCCGTCCAGAAACTCGAGGCAAGGCATCAGCGTTCCTGTGCACTGTTGGTCGACATCGGCATACCCCGCACGTCCGTGGACCTGATCTGTGATGTGGTTGAGTCGGGACTCGGTTCTGCGGAAGACACCCTCGTTGACGCCATACGGGAGGCATCCAAAGACGATGGCGCACACTTGGCTCGACTCAAGCCCATCGTCGTGGACGAACGTACCCCCGAACACTACCAGTCTGCGCTCAACTTGACGTTGAGCATTCGCAAGGAGCTCAAGTCCCAGACGAAGAGAACCAAATTTTGGAAGGCCCTCGCACAGGAGAACGAGCGACATACGACCACGGTCACGCCTTCTCCTTCAGATATGTCGTCCATCCGTCAGGATCTTTCTCGCGACAGGCAGCACGCTGTGGACGCGCTCATCGCACGCCGTCGTGCAGTCAAGTGCCCAGAGAATACAGAAGGCGACGTTTTTGGAGGGTTGGATACGCTGGCTAGCTCGCTCGCATCTCGTCCGCGTCGCTCAGTTCCGGATGACCTTCGGCTTTCCTCGTCGTTCTCGTCCTCAGCGTCTTCTGCTTCTACGCATCTATCCTATCTTTCAGCGATCTCGCGTGTGGCTAGGGATCCTGCGATCGAGACGCCGACTATAACCTCGCGTCTGCCGTCCAGCCTGTCTACTTCTCTTCGTCGTTCCTCTAGGAGTTCCTCTCAGTCCATAGTTCTCGGTAGTGTTGATTTGAACATCTCGAGGTCTTCCCCTATCGACCCGACGCTCCCAGAGGAAGCAGAGCAGGAGGCAGAAACTGAAGCCGCGTCTACGGTAACCCTCAGCCAAGATCTCCTCCAGGCGAGCAACTTCCTTTCGCTTCCCCCTTTCGCTCTTATTACTTCGTTTTTTAGAACGACCGACATGTATCTCAGGGATATGGACATCGTCGCACGGTATCGAGGCGTTCAGCTTCGACCCGCCAGAACCGTCCTTCTTTCCGTCTCTCTGCGTTCTCGCCTATCGAGGTGCGTCCTACGGAAGCATTGGCCACCGACTCGAATACGTCAGGAAACGCCGTCGACGTACCCCTGTTCCACACGTTCGACGCTCTTTTCCGTTTGTCGGATCTCACGGCAGCCAGGGACGTCGACACGCCCACATCGAGCGAGGATACGCCGTTCAACGATGAACGCGTGTTGCCCAAGTACGACGTACCCTATTTCACGACGGACACGCGGGTCGATGCGCGGTCGGGCGTGCGCAACCCACTCGGGGCCATAGAACACTCAAACAGCTCCGTATCGATGGCGACGTCGACGTCGACGTGTGCCTCCGGGGTCATACATTCACGTACACGCCTGGGCGAGCGTGATATTCGTGGCGGCGGTACCATCCCTCTCGGCGAGTCCAACGACTCGCTCTTCACCACCTCGGCATCAGCCTCTGCGACGTCGTCCATCACGGCCAACGACACATCTGCGCCGACGACCCCGCCCACTCCAAGCCCGAGCGCAATACCGATCACGATCCCGAGTCCTGGTCTCGCGACGCCATCTCCTCCGAAGACCGCCGGGGGCTTTGCATCCGTCAAGCGCAGCATGCTGCCCGTGCTCGCCGAGCATCTGCGGCGACTCTCGTTCTCGAGTTCAGATCGCGATGGAGAGGGTTTCGTGGGCAGGCTGCGTAGGTTACGGTCCAAGTCGCAACCGCGTCTACGCTCGGCAGGGTCGCCAGGGTCGCCGCCTTCTAGTTGCGGTCATCGGCGGTCCCCTGCACGCTCCGAGTTGGGGATGAGCGAGCGGTTTAGTGCGAACGCGAACTCGAGTCCGAGTCCGAGCCCGGTCAAGTCTGGGATACCGGTGTTTCAGAGACGGATGACGATTCGCGCGCGGAGGGCGTCGGTGAGGAAGGTCTGAGCGTTCTTTTTTTTTCTTCTTTTCTTTTTACGTCGTTTGGTGGGTCTCTCCTGCTTGGATGGGGTTCGCGTTTCATTCATGTATATATTTGTTGGTTACCATTTTTATTTTTATTTTTATTCGACTGGGGTACTATTGCTCTGCTGCTGCCACCCAAAGTGCAGAAATCCATTCTAAAGCGATCATGTTCCCGCCGGAGTCCCAGAGAATGTAAATCAAGAACTTTGTGTGAGTAAACATTCTAATCATCAAAGTAACCTAATGGAAGGCGTTCCACCCGACGGTAGTAACTTAGATAAATCCTCCTATTGCCTCTTTTCAGGGGCCACCCGAGGGCCTTACATAAATGAGTCTATGATGACCTCAATTTTCTTCGAGAACTAAAGAAAAAATTCCCGAACGTGGCTGCAGGTCTCCGTGCTCTGAACGATGATTTAAACGGTGCTGGCTTTGGCATGGCACCAGAGACTTCTTGAACTCTGAGAACAACCTCAAGGCTTGCGCGCGCCGACGATTCTAATGTATGTCCTTAGTCCTAGCATCATCCATGACCCCGTCCTCGTTCACTGGCGTCTTTATCTATCATTT
>JBBPMJ010000048.1:0-112730 GCA_038090255.1 Austroboletus niveus | reverse complement strand
TTCGGTTTATTCATTGTTTTACCAAGTAACCTAAAGGGCAACCTAAGGGCCTTTCTAGAAGTCCTGATATAAAACCGAAGATCACCCTCCTTACCTTGCCCGACATCGTCGTCGCTCGTACCTCGCTACTCGCGTCGTCAAAGCCTCGCCGACACCTCACCTCCACCACCATCACCTACGATTCGAACGTCGTTCGAACCTCGCGTCACACGTCGTCAACACCTCGTTCGCCACCTACTTCCCTCCCGTCTTCACGTCACGCCCTCGGTGTGTCTACGCTGCTGAGAAATCGCGCTGGCACCTGAGCGTCGCAGGAACCACTCTCGGAGAGGTCCCCCACCACCTTACTGGCTTCCAACGCCATATTTTACCGTCTATGCTAGACGACTCTACTGCTGCATCGAACGCGTGTGCGCGGTTATCTTCCTGTTACTCAAATTGCTACGCATCGTATATCGCTGGATACTATCCGCGATCTCTATCTAGGCTTCGCGCGCATCGCCGAAGTCCTCCTCATCACCATCCTTCTCACCTACCTCAGGATCGCGTATCGCATCCTAGCCATTGCACCAGAGCAGATTCTGCCTGTGCCGCCCCCTCCACAACATCCCTTGCGCTCCACGACAGACGCTTGGGACTCCGACGAAGAAACTGTTGTCGATTCCGACAGCACCCCCCGGCCTCCCCTCATCCACTTCTCAGACGAGGAGTTCGTGAGCGACGAAGAAGTACCCATCAGGACCTTCGTTGCTAACGCAAACCGACCCCCGCGTCCCAGAAGAGGAAGCTCCGGACAACCAGTCCAATTCACTTGGCGGAACCAACCCGCCACCCAATAGAAAATCACGGCCCGCTCTAAACGCTCTCGACCGGACTACCATCACTGTCCGGAGTGTTTACTCTTTACAGCATCATCCGATCCTCATCCCCATCCACGACATCAACGAGGCGTTCTTGCAGGACAAACGCGCCGTTACAACTCGCGACGAGCAGCTCGTCTTCGCGCTTTCCTCATCACCTATCGACGTTACAAGGCCGGTGAACCCTTACAAAGGCACCAGCGCGAACTTCGATACGATCCAGCCCAAGTACCCCGGCGTTAAGACTTTTGTTCACAGGAGCCGAAACTTACGAGGATAAGGATCTAGAGCGAGGAAAAGTTTTTATTTAGATTATTATCAAGTTTTCTTATCATGTCCGGATCCGCATCAGCGTCCACCGGCTTCCCCATGGTCTACCCCGAAGCCAAAGACTTCAAGGAGTTCCAACTTCAATATATCGACTACCTTGACCGGGAAAAGACTAACCCGGGAGCTCAACTCGCACCGACAATGCCAGATCCCGACGTACAACCCGTCACACCACGACGATCGAAAGCGGCAGCCGCCGCAGCCGTTATTACCACTCCCGCCGCCCTCGGCAAGTCAGTAGTTCAAAAACCGCCTCCTTACGACGGCAACAAAGAGACGTACATCCGATGGACGTCACAATTCACCAACTACTGCCGAGGATTCCAACGCCGACCAACCGACGAAGAGAAGATCCAAATGACCTTGGGATTCTTCACTGACGGAGCCGCCGCGGAATTTGCAACTCTTTACATCACCGACGAGGACAACAACCCTCAAAATTACGACGAGTTCCAAGCACTTTTGGAACAACAATTCAAACCGGTCTACGCGGTCGCTCACGCCGAAACCGAACTTTACGAACTCAAACAAGGACGTCTAACCACGGAAGAGTTCGTCACGAAGCACCAACAACTCGTCATTCACGCCGAGTACTCGGATATCTTACAAGGAGGACAGCTCGTACGACTGCTCCGACAAAATGCAAAAAGCGAGATCATCGAACAGATACTCCGCACCGATCGCGACGCCAGCACCACAAGAAGCAAGGACTACAAGTATTGGTGCCGAAGCCTGATTGAAGCAGGACAAATCCTCGACGAAATCGCCGAGCATAAGAAGAAGACCACGCCCGCAACAAGATGGGTACCCAAAGTCCGACTCCCGCAAGCGGCGCCACCGCCTATCAGACTCAACACTCCAGGAACCTTCGGAGGTCAAGGAGTACCCATGGACTTATCAAAGGCGCGGTCAAAAGGAAAATGTTTCAAATGCGCGAAAGAAGGAAAAGACGCACCCTGGCCGTGTGCGACTCACACCCCAACCGGCTTCAAAACAGCAAACGTTCGCGGCATGGCCGTCGAATATCAAGACCTCGCAAGCCTGGAGCAAGCGCTACAGGAAATAGAGGAGTTGGATTTTATAGAAGAGGTCGAGGAATGAGATCCCCTCGCCCTCAAGGTACGATTCAGAAACAGACTTGTATACTCCGTAGAAAAACGGCGAGGAGCGTTCCTGGCTCAAGGCCAAAGGAAGGCGCGGCGGGGCCAACTAAACCCGTGCTTAATTCTCCTCTTAGATCTACTAACAAGTTTGCCCTTCTGAATGTAGACGAGATCTCAACAGAGTCATCAAACGACTCAACCCCCCTCCCGACACCGGTTAAGCAAAAAACCGATGAACGCTCGAG
The DNA here is from genome assembly GCA_038090255.1 of Austroboletus niveus. Classification (NCBI taxonomy): domain Eukaryota; kingdom Fungi; phylum Basidiomycota; class Agaricomycetes; order Boletales; family Boletaceae; genus Austroboletus; species Austroboletus niveus. The sequence goes on along the minus strand of JBBPMJ010000048.1, from coordinate 110,192 downwards.
GAAACTGTCGGCTAAGCAAAAGCCAAATGTACCTTCGCTCCCTCTGAGCGTTACAGCCTCTGTTCCGTCCGGGGAACATGCAATCAAGAGACAGCGAACTCGAGTTACTAGCGGTCAAGTAGCTGAATCCTCCCCCGAGCGAAAAATATCGATCCTCACAAAGGACGATCGTTCGTGGATGGAAACCGTCAAGCCTTGGTCCCCCCAGTGGATCAAGCAAATTGCCAATATCACTCCCGACGATCGATTGGAACGACATCTCCGATCTTTCGTTCACGACTCCCGACGTTCCGAAGTCGACGCTGAGCTAATCGCGCACTTACGGAATGCATCGCACGACGCTGCAGAGTTCATGCTTCTTGAGCTCTCGCAGAAACCACGATACGTCAACAAGAAACCCTCTCCCAATGCCTTCAAAGTGCCGATAATCATCGCAACACCTAGCGGTGATACTACCCCCGTAACAGCACTCATCGACTCAGGATGTATGGCATCGGCCATCGACAGACACTTTGTCGAAACGCACCAACTCGTGCAGGAAGCGTTACCACGACCCATACCTGTGTATAACGCAGACGGAACGAAGAACGAAGGAGGATCCATCACTCACTTCGTCAACCTTGAGATAAAAATCAATAACCATGTCTCAAAAATCCCGTTCTCCGTCACCAAATTATCCTCACAGGCCATATTCCTTGGTTTCGATTGGTTGCGACAATACAACCCTCGCATCGATTGGCAAGAGAGAACATTGACGTTCCCTGAAGAAACTCGTCTGTTGTGGCAACACGATGAGCTCGAAGAAGACGACCGGGTATTCCAGGTCGAAAACAAGTACATTGCCACGATAGCTACCGATCTTGCGGCAGCTGCCAACAAGGGAAAGCAAAGCGATACCTTCGAAGAAACGGTTCCAGCTCATTACCATGAGTATAAAGACGTTTTCGACAAAGAAGGTTTCGATACGCTTCCACCACGAAGACAGTGGGACCACGCAATCGAACTCAAACCAGGAGACCACAAAGTCGACTGCAAAACGTACCCACTGTCTCTCAAGGAACAAGAGGAACTAGATGCGTTCCTCGAAGAGAACCTCACCACGGGAAGGATCCGTCCGTCCAAATCCCCGTTCGCATCCCCGTTCTTCTTCGTCAAAAAGAAGGATGGAAAACTCCGACCCGTCCAAGATTATAGACGGCTCAACAACATAACCATCAAGAATCGATACCCTCTTCCGCTCATAGAGGAAATCACGCAGAAGTTACGAAAAGCCAAGTACTTCTCAAAGATGGATATTCGCTGGGGGTATAACAACGTGCGAATGAAGGAAGGAGACGAATGGAAGGCGGCATTTAGGACTAACCGGGGATTATTCGAACCCCTGGTCATGTTCTTTGGATTGACCAACAGCCCCGTGACCTTCCAAACAATGATGAATCATCTACTTCGCGACCTCATCAACCGTGAAGTAGTGATCGTATACATGGACGACATTCTCGTCTTCACCAAGGACCTTGACGAACATCGACATGTTGTCAAGGAAGTGCTCGAAATCCTCCGAACACACAAACTCTCGCTGAAACACACCAAATGCGAGTTTGAAACAACAACGACCGAATACCTGGGACTCATCGTATCTGACGGACACATCGCTACCGACCCAACGAAAGTGGAAGCGGTCCGAACTTGGCCTGTTCCTACAACGCATACAGGCGTACAGTCATTCCTTGGATTCCTCAACTTCTTCCGTCGTTTCATCAAGGATTTCGCCGCTATCGCTCGCCCACTCAACGACCTCACGAGCGAGAAGACAGACTTCGTCTGGACCCCCGACTGTCAACAGGCATTTGACAGGCTTCGGGATACCCTTATCCATGCCCCCATACTCACCCTCGCCACTGACTTCGACCCATTCCGTATCGAGACCGATGGATCAGGAGTAGGACTAGGTGCCATACTGTCGCAGTACCAAGATGGCAAATGGCACCCTGTCACATACCTCTCTCGATCTCTCACCCCGGCGGAACGAAATTATCACGCGGCCGATCTCGAATTCGCCGCTATCATCGAAGCCATCACCCAATGGCGACATTTCCTCCTCGACGCCCACGTTCCTTTTGAAATCCTAACCGACCACCGCAACCTCACCTACTACTCTATGCCTCAAGATCTGTCCCGGCGCCAAGCGCGATGGAATCAAATCATGCAAGAATTCCATTATACCATCACTCATCGCGCAGGCAAAACCAACCCGGCGGACCCTCTGTCCCGGAGGCCAGATTATGAAGAGGGGGTACACAAGGATAATAAGGACGTAACCGTCTTTCCGCAACTCGCGGACTCTCCCCACATTCGTTTACAGCAGAATCATATGTCGTTGGCTGTGGAGAACGCAACGACATCCGACGAAGGATACGAAGTCATGGACGTAATTATTAATAATGTTAAAACTTCTCCATTTTCTTCTTTCACGAACGCTATAGATATGAGAACGCTAGCGGCAATGCGTGTAGCCGACGATGTCACAAACATCGATTCTCAGATTAAAGTGCGCCAGCATCTAAAGGACGCTAAAGTCACGCGCGCACTCGCACAGTCTCATCCTCAGTTTTCTATTCGCGATAATCTTATTTTCTTTAAAGACGCTTTATACGTACCAAAGGACGAAAAACTTAGAACACAGATACTTAAACATTTCCACGACTCACCCCTTGCAGGACATCCGGGAGTACGAGCAATGACGAGGAAATTACAAGCGAGTTACTACTGGCCGACGTCTACAAAGGAGATAAAGGCTTATATCAAGGGATGTGACCACTGCCAAAAGAACAAGACATGAACGGACGCCAGGCATACACCTCTGCATCCTCAGGCAATACCTAGCGCCCCCTGGCAACACATCTCGTTAGATCTGATCACACCTTTACCCGAATCCAGTGGTCGCGACTCGATTCTTGTCATAGTCGATCGATTCTCAAAAATGATCCGACTGTTCCCCGTTAACGCGACTATCACCTCTCGCGGAGTAGCGACCTTACTTCGCGACGAAATATTTAAACTCCACGGTCTACCGCAGAAGGTCATCTCCGATCGAGGACCACAATTTGTATCAGGGTTCATGCTCGAACTCTACAAGCTCCTTGGCATTCAGGCAAATCCGTCCACGGCATTCCACCCGCAAACTGACGGGCAGACGGAACGATATAACGCGTGGGTAGAGCAGTACCTTCGGATTTACGTTAACCACAGACAATCCGACTGGGCTACATGGCTCCCTATGGCCGAATTCGCGCATAACAACACGCCGCGATCCACCACCCAGCAGACGCCGTTTATGCTCAATTACGGACATGAACCATGGACGGGGCAAGGTCGGCAAAAGTCGTTACGCAACGAGTCAGCCGAAGAATTCGCCAAGCAAATGACCAAGACGAGACAAGCGGCCGAGGAAGCACTCCATCTCGCCGCTGATGATATGAAGAAGTACTACGATCGCAAGACAAGGGAATCCCCGGAGTACAAAGAAGGAGATCTGGTGTTGCTCAAAGCATCGCACATCCGAACGAACCGACCCGCTAAGAAGCTCGATCAGAAACGCTTCGGGCCGTTCAAAATAGTGTCCAAGGTGGGAGTCGCTTCGTACAAGCTCGACTTACCCCACGGATGGCGAAGCATATATCCGGTATTCCACGAATCCCTACTCCACCCCTATCACGCACCAAGTTACCCCGCGCAACAAAAAGATCCGCCACCCGTACCCGATCTCGTCGACGACCTTCCCAAACAGGAAGTCGAAGAAGTTATTGACTCACGGATGCGCGGAGAGAAGTTCGCATACCTCGTGCACTGGAAGGGGTTCCCTGTTGAAGAAGACGAGTGGATCGGAGCCGATGAACTGCCCCACGCGCAGGACGCCATTAGACGGTTTCACCGCAAACACCCCACAGCGGCGCGTCCTACGCAAAGACTGAAGCTACGACCCATGGACATAGAGGCATCCTTGCAGGTGCTTCTTCCAAATGAACCACCGTGCACTTGTCCCTCATGTACGGGAACAACAACGTTCATGGACCCGGGCTTCCAAGAGTTCCGCAAGCAGTTCAAACGCTTCGATGACTCATTCTTTGAAATACCACCGATCGACGCGGACATCGATCCTTAGAAGGGGGATTATGTCAGGATTCTTTTCCTTTTCTTTTCCTTTTCGACTTTAAGGACGCTTACATACGCTCCCACGTGACTTCATGACTCATTCCATATCACGTGGCGACAGTCATTCCATGACGTTCCATTCCTTTCCACGATCGCTTACGCGTACGCCTTAGATGTTCCATGCCTGCCCTACATAGTGGTCCGTGCACCAGATTGCATGTATATAAGGAGGGGTATCATCGTAGGATACCCCCATCTTCGGTTTATTCATTGTTTTACCAAGTAACCTAAAGGGCAACCTAAGGGCCTTTCTAGAAGTCCTGATATTACCGGGACCTACGCATGCTGCACTCGGGGACCCGCAGGTTGATTATCCCCTTCTTCTAGTCCTCATCTGGACCGCTGCTTTCGTGGCGCAATCTCCAGCTTACACGGTGACGTATGCTGCACTCGGGGACCCGCAGGTTGATTATCCCCTTCTTCTCATCCTCATCTAGACCGCTGCTTTCGTGGCGCAATCTCCAACTTGCACGGTGACGTGTGCTGCGCTCGGGGACCCGCAAATTGATTATCCCCTTCTCGTCCTCATCTAGACCGTTACTTTCGTGGCGCAATCTCCAGCCCGCACGGTGACGCATGCTGCACTCGGAGACCCGCAGATTGATTATCCTCGTCTTCTCGCCCTCGTCTAGACCATTGTTTTTTGTGGCGCAATCTCCATCTTGCACGGAGATGTTTGGCCTGTAATTGTTCTTTCGCCCTCACTTGGCTTCGCTTCCCACTCCTTCCTCACTCGCAGGAGCATGAGCTCTAAACGCCCGATCGACCGACTTGCATTATCGTCTTGACCTGACTCGAGGACTCAGTACACCACTGAACGGGTTCCGAGTACTTCGTCATGGGAACCTGTAAACCTCGGTAGAGCAATGGTACGACTTCCTGTACAGTACCTCTTAGTATTAACGATTTGTTAGACGCCCTTGACAATATCACTCTCCGTCCGAATCCTCGTTCATATTTCATCATCCACTCAAACAGATTCATCAGCCTCACTTCAACACTAGTTTATCAGCACATACCAGCTATTACTGGGATTTTCAAAATTTGACCTGTCATGACCATCTCACTGAGGGCGTACTTGACGATCAAACGTTACTAACTTGCCATACTTGTCACTGTCGAGCGACTCGAGTCGCAGAGACAGCTGGGACGACTAGAGGGTTCTGGATTCTGGAATTCTCGCAGATTACACGCGGTAGTGTACAGCGCTTTCTGTCAATTAAAAAAAGGACATCAGAGTTACCGTTCAAACCAGGAGCGCCGAAGCAGTTCAACGACTGTCGTACGACACACATATTTGTCGTGTGGTTAAGGGTTACCTTGTTCCGAAAGGCGTCAAAGAGAAACGTAAGACATGACACGAAAGAGCACAGACAGACCAGCCATCGACACACGCCCACCAGGACCAAAACCGACGACCGGCGGACGCGGCCAGATGACCTCCGACCCAAAACGCTTTTTTCAAGCATCGCATCCTCCCCATTCAACGATCCTCGCATGACCACCCCCGCTAAGAACACGCTCACCACCGTGTCGTCCGCCACACGCGCGCAGAGCTCCACACATCGTGAACGGCCGTATATCTCGACATCTACATATGCCGTGCATTGAACCTTGCTCGCAGCAAGGCGATTATTTGAAATAGAATTGCCTCTCCTAGCATCGATCGACGAGCAAACAAGTGCAAGTAAACGCCTCGGTTCGTTCCGGGCAGACCGCCGGTCAATCGATCGTGACTAGTATCTCCTTTTTATTTTTTCTCCGTTTGAACAAATGTGTCAACATGAGCGAACCAAGCTTGCAGGATTACACGTCCTTCAACCTGTCAAAAAAAGAAATTAGTAAGAGATCGCATCTCAAGCCCAAACAGACCATGTACATACATACACTTCCGATCGTCTTACCGCCGCACGCAAGCACCCTCTTTCGAACCTGGCACTTCCGATCGGAGGCATATCCCCAAGGAGAAAAAGAAAAAGTGACAGCCCAACCCCGGACAAGACGTCAATCCTCTCAACGACCACGGGCATCTCCACCACAGCCTCGTCGACCTGTCGTAACTATGCATGTACCTAGATCTATGACTCACTGCTTGCAGGGTCGTGCCCCGGTGGGCTTTTTCATACAACTTGGGTCACGCTCACTTTTTGCCAGCATCATATCAGAAATTCGGAAATAGAATCCTGCCAAAAATGACGCTCTCGTCCTTTCGTCACGTCAACATCGCCCGGAAATCACACAACGTAGAGGGGGTATACCACTAGATTAACGAAAGCAAAAATAATAAAAAAACTATATAGCCCATAATAAAAAAAAAAGAAAAAAAGCAATGTCTGCAAATGGGATAAATAAAACTAATGCAATGATCGGAGACCTTGGTCCCACGAACCGACGAGCGAATACGTGAGGCGGCTACGAGGGTGAACCAGCAGTCTCCTTGGCCGCCATAGTTTCCTCGATCGCCCGACATCGCGACAAGAGTTGTAATATGACAGGACGCCCACACGCATTCCTAATGAACGACGTCTACGAAAAAGAAGAAAGAAAAAACATCCCAATCAAATCCAGTCCTCGTAATACACGTGATGACACTCACGTTCAGCAATTCCCCGGGACAAGGTCGCCCAGCAGACTCCCTCCCACACAACCTTAAAAACTCGTGAAACGCGCGCGAATAATGCTCCGGACGCGTCATCGGGGGCCACTGCGACCCGACGTGGCGCGTCGACGAGAACGCAAACGACACGGAATGCGAGGCAGTGGGCATCGAAAACGGAGGGACCGTTTCGGCAAGTTCCCATACGGTTGCCCCGAGCGACCAAACGTCCACCTTGAGCGCATTGTACGGACCACTGAAGGCAACGGTCAACGCATGCAACGAGATACACGTATACATCGATACTCACGCTCTCATCTCAGGTGCCTGCAAACACGATTCAGAATCAGACCATGTGCACTGTCTCGCGGGATTTTTTCTTAATCACGTACCTGCCAATAAACGACCCCCACCGCCCCACTGACCGTAGGCGCATTGCGATCGACGCGGATAGCGCTGGAAAAGTCCGCTGCATGGCGGTCAACGCCAACTCACCAAATCATCATCATCATCAAGTCACCCACCGAGTTTCACGACGCCACTCGCGTTCACGAGCAAATTGTCACTCCGAACGTCCCGGTGAGCAATATGTTGTCTCTGGAGATAATCCAGACCGTTCAGAACCTATTCCGACAGCTCGTCAACACGTCCATGAAGCACACGGAAAACACCCACGTCGCAAGCAAATCGGGCGACCAGTCTCTCTTGCAAAGCGAGGCCGTCGGCCACCAGACCAATCACGTCCGCCAGCGATCGCTCCATGAGCTCCATCCGTATCCAAAGCGACGTATCCACTGCGTCCGCAGACTCGGCATCTTCGTCCTCATCTTCGGCTGCTCCTGGACCGACGTACACACCGTCCGGCAAAAGCAAGTGCTCGTGGTCTAGGTTCCTCAGCAAACTGAGCTCGTGTAACACCGAAGTCAGCTTGTTGGATACCGGCGAGTCGTCCGACAAAGGCAGCGATTCCGCGGAGGGTAATGGTATCCGCTTGATGGCCACATGGGAGGTACCAGGCGGGATGGGCCTCTCCGCGTTTCCTTGCCGTCCATCGGTGGGGGCGACACGAGCAGCGAACACGGAACCGCTCTCCCCTTCGGCAATTTCGACCAGATTCGTGAAACACGAGGTCGGATTCCGAGGCGCGATGTAGGGCTGCAGTTGCGTCAGAAGCGGGTGCACGACAGGTGGCGCCGATGTTGGCGATTCCGACATGGGGCTCTCCAAAGACTGCAAACGCGCATCGTTGTATTCATTCCCGAACTCGATGTCGACACCCCCAAAGGTGCCCGTCGTTGAGCTGAGCAATCTCGCCTCTGCGGCTAAATGGCCCTTGGGCTTCGGCACGGTCACAGACGACCCGTTCACTCCCCTCGCCACCAATACGCTTTCGTTCGTCTCAGTGGACGTCGTGTCCGAACTCCCTTGGGAAGAATGCGAACTAGTGGGTGACGCTCCCATTGCCTGAAGTTGCGTGACGCGTCCGAGGGAGGTCGTCCTGAATCTCGACACGCGACGTGTCGAAGAGTCCGTTTCCAGCTCGACAGGAGTTGGTGGAGGTGCTGGCCACTTGGACTGCGACCCGTCACGCAAAAGTGAGACAGAAGACACTTCGGAAACCATGGAATCGTCAGGTACTTGTGTACGAGGCATATCCCCGTTTGCGTCAGGGCCGTCTGTTTGCGGCTCGGGATCCGCAGTTGAAGCAACGCTTTCTCGTTTGGAATTCAGCGAGACAGTGTCGGAGTCAAGGACGCTAGCTACTGCCGTTCGAACAACCTTGGCTGTAGCGATCGTCGCAGGCGTCACCGTAATCGTTGACATGCCTGAATCGCGGTCACCTGGGCTATCGCGGGAAGGAGCAAGGGTCTGGGATGAATTGGGGCGGGAAACCGATGCATTGAAGGTAGGCTTGAGGATTTTTTGAGAAGGAATTGGGGGTAGTTGAGACTGAGGAGGAGGGGGAGGAGGCTGGAGATTGGGCTGAGATAGCGCTCGTTTTAGGGGAGGCAAAGGTAATATGGCGGGTGTTTGAGGGAGTTTCGGTGGCGCGGGGCGGAGTTGCGCACGGATCTGCGATGGGGAAATAGGGATCGGCAGTGGTTGAGGTTTTGCGCCGAAAAGAGAGTTGACGGGGGATCTTCCAGATATCCCCGTGATGACGTTTGTCCTCAGAGGTGAGGGGGAAGCTGATGGAGGAAGTATGATGGGAGGAGGCATGCGCTTAGGCTTCGGTGGTGGGGAGGGTGGAATGCTATCAGTACTCGGTCGCGGTGGTGGGGAAGACTTGGAAGGAAGTTGTTCGAGGGCCTTAGCAAGCATCGAGACATTGGTAACAACGCGAGTTGGAGAGGGAACGGGCGGCTCCTTCACTTCTTTCACCTGCTCCTTTACGGCCATCGTCGGGCTACCTTCTTGAGTTTCCTTCTTTACATCATTGTCATTGTCATCCCGAGTCTCTTTGGCTCCGACTTCGGCCTCGACCCCAGCTTCAGCTTCCACCTTCTCTTGTTCGTCGCGTTCCTCCTGTATCGTACTTTTTGCGACGGGTCCAAGAGTGAGGTTGGCTCCAACGGAGATATCTGCCAGACTCGGTGACCCACCACTCACGCCAGGGGGTGACATGGGCCGAATCGTTGTCCTCCTCTCCTTTTTAACGCTCGCTGCATCCCCGCCACTCGGCCGGATGGATACACTCGATCTCTTGCCTTTACCAATCGCACTGAACAACGACTCGGACCAATCCTCCAGATCACCCTCCTGGTGGAATGATATCCGAGGTGGCATCACCGCCAATTTGGACAACCTCTTGTCGATCACCAGCGGCGGTGTCGGAGATGTAACCCTCGCTTGTTGTGGTGGCATCTCCGCGTCTCCTCCGTGGACAGAGTCGACGTTGTAAGAGGACGAGATATCCAAGATCTCGTCGGCTGTTTTGGGAATGCCGTCTACAGACGAGTCAGTGGTGCTATCACGACCCTCGGACATGGACGCTTCTTGACTGTCTCTGCTGTCCTGATCGCTCGTGCTAGAAGGCTCGGTCGACGTCCCTTCTGCAGGTAGCGGGGGAATAGGCCTCTTTGGAAGAGGTAGGGTACCAAACGGTTCCTTCTCTTTCTTGGGCCAATCGTCCTTGGGGGAGAAATAGGCTGGGGGAGGATCGTCATCGCAGGAATCGGATGAAGTGTTCGTGACATGGTAAATTCTCCTCGGTGGGGTACGTGGGGGTGCTGATACCGGCCCTTGCCGTGCACCTGCATTAGAAAGAGTGTGAGAGGGAGAGACAGAAAGAGAGCTGTTAGAGAATGAGTAATTCCGCGGGGGAGTGGGTATGGGAAGGGAGTGAGAGTGGGAAAGCGGAGAGACAGCACGAGATACCGAGGAGGCAACTGAGACACGTCCACTCTCGGACAGAGCTCGATGGACCTGTATCTGTGGAAACGTGTATGTTCGAGGCGTCTGCTGTTCCTGCGAGACGCGTAAACAACGAAAACAGAGAACAAAGCAAGTGAAATTACGTCTTGTCTTCTTGAAGAATCGGTCTGATGGGAAGAAACGCTGGACGCGTCGAGAGGGTAAGGCTCAATTAATGTTTCATCACCCAGTCCTTGTTCGCCTTCGTCGGGACCGTCGCCGTCCACGATTACGTACGGTTCTGAATCGCCACCATCCTCACCCCTGACACCTCGTGTGGTTGGGGAATCGCTGGACAATGTGTTCTTTATGCCGGTCACGAAGGACCTCATCGAAAAAGATGGAGTCCTTGGCGAACGTGATGGAGCCGAGGCCGTCGGAGGAGCGCTGGTGGCCATGAAGGACGTGGATGGGGGATGAATACGGAGGGCATCGCGTCCCTTTCCCAAACTGGTTGAACGGGGAGCAGGATCCAATAAGATGGTCGAAGAGGAGGACGTTGAGGAAGGGGACACGATTATGGTTTGAGGGGACGCGGGTCTTTCGGACGAGTAAAAGTTTGGTTGTCTGGCGTTGGCGGCAGCTCTGCGACGGGCATGAATGGCGGCGATTTCGTCGTCGTCGAATCCTACTTGGGAAAGGGCAGCTGACCAGGAGGGTGGGAGGCCGATATAGCTGTTACAGTCAAGTGGTGAATGAACGGACGTGTGCGCAAAAAGAACTTACCCCTCGTCGACGTGTATGTTGTGCTAGGGAAGGCATAAGAGGGGGAGGATCGATCGAAAGAGGTGCGCACCTGGAAATTCCAAGGCATCGATATACCGTCGTCGCCGTCTTCCTTTGCGGCGGGATCGTCCTGCTCGCTGACGCTGGTGCTGGTGCTTCTGCTGGTCCCGGACGCGCCGTCTGAGAGGTCCTTTTTGGATTTGTTCCGTTTTGCGAGGTTTGCTAGCTTGAAGACGCTCTTTTTGTTTCTCACGTCGGGAGGGACGGTTGGGCACGAGCCGCTCGAGTCGGTGCTTGCGCCGTCGAGGGGGTAGTCGATACCGGCGCGACCGATGGACCTGAAGGAGGCGCCCGAGGCAGATGGGGCGGGGGAGGCAGCCATTGCGCGACCGTTGGAGCGTTTTCCGAACTCGGAGGGACCAGGGGTGAATGGCATTGGGGGGTAGGGCGTGGAGGGCGTTGCAGGACCCGAGTTGGAGTCTGGGGAGAGAGACGCGGTGGAGCGGCTGAAGATGGACCTGTTGTAGAACACGGAGGGGGGCGGGGTCAGCGAGAAGTTGGACGTGTAGGCTGCATCCTTTGGGGGCGGAGGTGGCGCAGTGTCTGGCGGTGGATGAGCTGGCGAAGGAACGGTCTCGACAGGAGACGCACCAGACGAAGACTTTAGCTTGAATACGTTGATGGACGAGAAGCGGGACGAGTGGTTGGGCATGGAAGTAAAAGGTCAAGTCAAGTCCTACTAGTACTACATTATGTTACATACATACACTAATTCCAGAACCCGCTCCATCTGCTGCTCGCCGACGCAAACGTCCACTCCCCAGACGCCTCGCTCCCCGCCGTAACCGACTCCTGGCAGACGCTCCTCGCCCGCCCATCACGACCAGACCCACCGCCACCCGACGGCGGCAACATTTTCCGCGCAAACTTCCGCACGACACGTCCCAGTCGCCCCCGCGTCTGGTGCAGCGGCGTCGTATACGACAGGCTCGGCGCGTCGACGTAAGAGAGCGGCGTGCACTCGTCCGCATCGTCATATTCATATCCCGGCGACCGCATCGACGCCGACCGGCTAGCTTTCAGCGCTGGTTCGGCACCGCACACCCTCCGGATCGCCGCTGGCGTTGGCTTCTCGCTCTCGTACCGTCCCGTCGTTCTGTGTGAGCTCGTCGTCGTCTTTCTCCGCGTCGACGGCAATGGCGGACCCGCCAGTCCCATCTCCACCACCGTCCACTTGTCCCTGCAGACACGGTCAGACACAGACCCGTCTCAGACGAGAGAAAAAAAAAACGCACGCCCGTTCGATCCATCCCGCCTTCTTGAGTTCCGTTCGCGCCAGCCGATCCAGTCGATCCAACGGACTGCTCGTCAGCAGCTGCCACTCACTCGTCAGCCATCTTCCACGTTCGAGACCTGCCACGCACCATCTTGCCCACATCACGCGTCCCGTCGTCCCCCCGTGTATCACATACCCGCCGAAAGATCCCTTCCCTCGTCTCGTGCCTCGCATACGGATACGAGCCCGTACGCTCCCGCCAGCTGACGTCCCCCACCTCCACCAGCTCCACGTCTTCGTCATAGCTGAAATCGAGCCACGAATCAAACGATCCTAGGTCTTGACGCGTTTCTCCCTTGGTCGTGTGAGCCCCCTTGCACAGCACTGACGTCGACATACACCCACCGCCAACACCCGACGCGACTTGACGACGTTCACCACGAACACCAGCTCCCTCTCCGTCTTGTGCGACGACGGATGGTCAAACGCATCCGCGATCCTCCCCAGCACAGTCATCGCGTCCTCCGGCTTGGCCTCACTCGAGAAGGCGCACGGGCTCTCCATGCATGCAGGAGCGCACAAGGCGGTTCGACGGTCGTTGGCTGACGGCGAACTTTGCCTCTTATGATCGTACGGCATGTCAGCCCCCCAAAGGATATGATCCGTACCCGACCGTTAGCCGCCACAGGGATCTCGTTCCTCCGGCTACCAGCCCACAGAGGCCGCCGTCGCCTCGACGAGCTAGTCGCCACTCCAGCACTAACCTGCTCTGCACGTCCGAACAGGTCCAGCGAACGGTGCCCCCGTCTTAGGGATCCAACAATATGCACTCGCCATGCCCGCACCTCAACTCATGCTTGCACCTCTGCGTACTTCATGCCTTTGGCCAATGCCATCAACGGTAAGCAGGGTCATTAAATTTAAGTAACCTGCAATATTAAAGAAAACTGAAATCATCCGTGGCGTCCGACGACATTACGGCAACTCGGGTCATGTTCCCTCCTCGTCCTTATTCTCGAATCGCAGACATACCCACGTCGAGAACAGTCGTTATCTAAAGAATGCAGTAAACGACGTCGAGTTCGTTTCTCACACCCATCACCAAACGACGTCACCCGATGACGTCTACACACCACTACTCGGGCGGCGTCGCCGTATAAATCCCAACCCCCCCAGGCCTAAAATTAAACCCAGTCACGCTCGTATTCTCCATCGCCGAAAAGAGACACCGTATCTGCGACGCCGCATTCGACGTCATCTTGCCAAGCCCCACAGCGCTCCACGGCACGTGCACCTCGGTTCTGTTCAAATTCACAGCCAGAACCAGATACGCCGTCCCGTTGTGCACCACGTTCACGTCCACGCCGCGTACGTCGAATTTCGCAATCGTCGCCGTCGGGTCGACGTAAAACGGCTGCACCGTCTCTCTCAAGACGGCCGTGAGCGCGTGCGACGTGCCCTCGATCGTCGTGGCGTTGCCCGTGGTCGTCGTGTACTGAAAAGAGACCATGCCTGAAGAAGAGTCATCGATCGTTTTCTTTCAAATACGGTGGCGTCACGTTTTTACCTGTGGCGCCGTGGTTGAACGACGTTAGAATCATGGCTGCCCATTGCGCTCCCGTCGGAATCCGGTCCCAGTATCTAGTCGTCCGCCGTCAGTACACGAAAATCGAATCGTCGCCTTTGCTCACGCTCCGTCCCCAAAGGCCTGGGGTGTGCTCCAAACAGCCTTTGTACGGTGATAACCAAGGACGTCGAGTCTCTGCTTGAACGTTTGCACGCGTGCCTTGATGTCGTAAATGTGGCCCTCACAGTTATCACAGCCACAGTGTCCAAAGTCGGGGGTACACGGTGCGTGCCACACCGCCGAAAAGGTGGCGTTGATACTAACGGGGTACGCGTCCTCGAGTATGATGTCTGCGCCTTGAACATAAGGTGCAAAATTGTAATCCTAAAAAAACCCAAGATCAGGTCGTCTCCCAAGTGAATGGTCGGGCTATCAAGTTACCTGACAATTTAGTACGATCGAGACGGGATGGTAACCATCCTTTGAATAAATCACGTCATAAGCGTTGCGGGTGGCGTCAAAGGGATCTGAATTCCCATCTGGCTCGTGAGCAGTTTCCCAAAGAAGAAGGTTAGGGAGCGAGCTATACGTCTCGACCAGCTGAGCGACAGCCGTCAGATTCTGATAATCCCTGCCACAAAAAAAAATTGAAGCAAAAAACAGTGAGACGACGTCGTGCACTCCGATCCGACGACGTACGCTCGCATATCAAAGACGAGGTACAACCCAAGCTCGGCGGTTCTCTCGAGGACTTGCTCAAACAGGGTGACGTTATCGTACGGAGGGATGGGATGGATCTACGAACGCATCAAAAAGACAAACAACAAAGAAGCGAGCAAGAATCGCACCGTATTGAACCCGTCCGCTTTCAGTTGGTCGATGAGCGACAAGTTTTTGGCAAGATACGTGTCCATCGACACGTAAAATCCCTGGGGAACAAACGGTGCGAAATCCTTGCTCTCGCCGTGCGCAGGTCGTACCCACAACGTGCCCGTCCGCAGATCCGACTTGACCACGGAGCCGTCCGTGTCTGCGAGGTAAAGCAGCGAGGAGCGGGTCGAAAAGTATTGCATGTCAGAGGACGCGTCGACCTGGTATGTACCGCTGCACGTCACGTCATAAGGCGTCTTTTGAACTTCGAGAGCGCTCAGATCGACGGAAATTTCGTTTCCAGTGCTCTCGAGCGCGACTGTTCCCTGACCCAACACACGGTGTCCGATACTGATCGTCACGTTCACGTCGCCCAGATGGGCCGGAGAAGAGCTTGGCAACGTGATAGGAAAACTACCTTGGATATGTCGATAGGTGACGTGCGTGTCGATGATAAAGGCAGCGTCTTTGGCGTCCTCTTTCAGAAAAGGACGCAAGGCTGGCGAACAGTGGAACGCCACGAGAGGCTCTTTACTGTGTGCTGGTAACTGAAATTGGCCTCCTGGTGGAACGACTGTCTGATTCGCCATGTAATGCTTTCCGCACCTGTTCCGAGAGGTTAACGTTCGTTCCACGCTCAATCAACCTACGTGACACACCACGTCTGCGCCAAAGCGGGACAGAACGACGTCGCTGCGACCAAGGCGGCCGCAACGCAAGCGCCTTTCTTCATTTCGGGTCTGAAATTATGATTGAAGCGAGCGAAATGTGCATCCTGTTATATACGTCACTGGGATACAGTGCGGAAGTGGTTGAACTTTTTGTGGACGTGCATGCAACGGTGGTTTTAGCGTGCCACTCCGAGTCGGAGGCCAGATCGGACGGGTCGTACTGCATCCGACCGAATGCCGCTTGCGTCCCTCGTCCGACGCTTTGGGCAATTCGTTACTGACCTGAGACAATCGCAGTGGCGCGATGCGGAGTTAAAGATGCCAAGTCGACGAATGGGCTGGACGAAAGAGGGGGACTGGCGATGACAAAAAGATCTCTCCGAATGAAACAAAGATATCTGCCTCCGAACGCATGCATAGGCTGCTCACGTTGAATTCATCTAGACACAATGCGTGTGCCAGCGATCATAATTTTGCGCCGAATCAAAAATTCGCCGACTTTTTACTTTTCATCTGTCTTGCATGGGCATTCACAACCCCATTACTCTAGTCCGGATCGGTGGCCCCGAAATGACGTTCTGAAACTTGGCGAGCTTGCAACTCGGAGACGACTGCCAGACTCACCGATCAGACAAGGACAACCAACTCGTACCGAGCGTGAACGTTTTGGAACCACGATGAGCCACAGGGCTGTAGTCTATTCAATTGAGTACTGGTCACTGCTTGAAACAGAGCCTCCGTTGTCTGGATGTTAGTCATTTTCAAGGATCATGCAAACGCCATGCAGCCCGGGCCTTTCCAGCTGTAGATAAGGTGGAAGAGAGAAAGAGAAACCCAAAGCGTTTCATGTTGGTGGTACTGACGACGGTTGGACGATCTAGCCACGCAAACACGTGTACTCAAACATTTACCAGCGATCCCGCTCAGTTCTGCATGATAATCGCCCCATCGCACGCAACATCACAATGGTCCGGGTCCCAGTCGCCGACGCAGACCTCCGCGCCGCACTGATCGCGCTCAAGAAAGAATACCCCACCCTCGGCGTCGTCAAGATCCACGCCCTCCTGCTCGAGGCGAACCCGACCTGGGCCGCCAGCGAGAAACGCGTCCGAAAGATCTTGCAGAGCGAGGGACTCGTCCCAACCGCCTCGAAGGACACAGCGGCGCACCCCGTGTCGCGTCTCAACGAGAGCCTCGACGTGGCCAAGTGGAGCAACAAGGTCAAGGTGGTCTACTTTGACGCCGTCAAAGGAAAAGGCCTCGTCGCGACGGACAAGATTGCCGAGGGCGAATGCATATGGAAGGAAGATCCGTTCGTACTCGCTCCCGAGTGGTGCGGTCGCCTCCTCCTAGTACCCGCCGAGGCCGGAGATACTGACCGATCTCGCAAAGGGAAGTTTATGATCTGCAGACGTCCTCGAGGGCATGTGCGTTTTGCTCTACGCCTCTGAGAAACCACTCGGCGCTCCTTTTACCATGCTCAGCGTCCGCCAGCTCTGCACCCTGTCCAGCCATCTTTTGCAACCGTCTCTGTCGAGCACAGTCGGAGAGAGTGCACCCACTTCTCTGTCCAACTCGTAACCCGGCGTCCGTCGCTCTCCTACAGTTTGCACGCGGCGCCGAGTGGATGGCTCTTCACGCACTCGCACAATGCACAAGCAGACTACTGCTCTCCGCCCAAAAAGACGACGGTACGCTCGACGAATACTTGCAAGTCGTACAAGGCCTCGCGGAGCTGGGAATGGAAGAGCGTTTCCGAGCACTCCAGTATGTCTCACCCCGCGTCACGACGAACGTCTCCCACTGACGTCTGGCAAGCGACAAGGGCGTGGAACCCGACCGCGAAAACTGGAAAAAAGCACACGACCTGTACCTGTGCGCGTTCAGAGCGCCCAAGGCGCCAGACGAACAGAAAAAGCTCGCGCGCATACTGAAAAAACCAGTGCCCGAGTCGATACAGAAAGACGTGTTCGAGTACGACGCGTTCCTGCGCGGTCTCGGTCGCATGAGCCTCAGTGAGCACGCTCGTCGCCTCTTGGAGACTGCAAACTGATCGTCCGTCCCCCCCACCCCAGATCTCGAAGCGCACGGCGGACTGTACAAGCTCCACTCACACCTTAACCACGCATGCACGCCCAACGTTTCGGTGCGCCATTTTGATCCACAGACGGCGCTCGCGCGGATCACCGTCGTGGCCAAGTCAGCGATCGAGCCTGGCGACGAGCTCGTGATCACGTACGTGGACCCCCGGAGTGGGTACAAGGAACGCCAGAAGAAGTTACTCGAGTGGGGGTTTGGGTGTCGATGCCAACGATGCCTCGCGGAAGCAGAGGAAGCAAAGGCAGCGGGCGTGGACGCAGACGCGGAGGAGGCGGACGAGCTCGCGGATCAGCTGAGGGCCGGGTTGGGTCTCGTATGAGCGCATGCGGTTCGCCGCTGTACGTCGTACCCGAGCCCGGTTTCATGCCATTTGTTATCAAGATACATCTGATATGTACGTTATGGCCAAGCAGGTATCAGACAAGGTTTGATTGAGTCGCTGCCTTCGATGACTATCGCTGCTTGACGTTTGCTTATCCTTTTGTAGTCAGATGGGCTCAGGGATGGCTTTCACTTCAACCACTTCCCTGCCGGTTTCATTCTGTCTCCGATTGTCTCGCACCTCTCGACCGACCCTCGACAGTGTCACCAGCGTGGCATCGCACGATTTACACATGAACAAATTTGGCTGGTGCCTGCAGCAAATGCAAGACATGATAGTACACGAATTCGCATGGGCGAGGTACAAGAAAAACGAAATCGCGTAGGTGATCCTCATTTTTCTGAATAAGTTTAATAAAAGAAGAAAAAAGTCCCGTCCAATCAGTCAGCTCGTGGCCGCTTGCTTGGTCTGTCCACAGATTCGACATTGCCATCTTCTTCGTTCCCTATTCCAGCCTCTGCTCGTGCATTAATCTCGCCTTGCGGGACCGTAGTCGCTTCTTGTTGTTCGACCGATCGAGAACGCGATTTATAGTTGGGTTGCCCAGGTTGTGAAGGCGGCCGTTGTGCACCGGCGGCGGCTGGGAGACCACTCTGGGAAACACCTCGAAGAACCTCCAGCTCACTTTCGGCCCTCTGTCGCGCGGCACGCTCCTCATCCCATAACCTCCGCACTTCTTCTAACTGTGCCTGCATATCCCCCATAGCCTGATCCATCAGCAGCTTTTCCAACGTCCATTTTTCGATATTGCGGGCCTCGTTTTCCTTGAGATGGTGAATGTACTGGACGGCACGAGCCAGGATCGCACCCTTGGCTTTTTCTCCAGAGCTATTCGGCACTATACGGCCGAGTTCGTTGATGCCTTCGTTTATGTTGCCCCTTCGTCTGCGCTCGACTTCTTTCTGAACGATGGGTGAGCGTCTGCGCCGGGCCACGAACGGAACGGCATACGTGATTGTCTTTTCTCTGGCGGGCCCACTCGTCGCTGCCCATGGCGGCGGTGCGATTGCCTCTCGTGCGACCAGATCCAGTACCGGGTATGGCGGGAACATTGGGCTTGTCGGGGTCATCCGAGTCTTTACTCGCGTCTTCGCTGTCCTGCACAGGGGGGATCGGAGGCGTCTGTACGGCGGCGGCAGCAGCAGCGGAGAGCTGGCCCAAGTTTGGGGGTCCGCGGGGGTGGGAGGACGGACCGGGGTCGCCGATGCCGGGGATGCCTTGTCCGTGAAAGGGTGGATGTGGGACGGAAATCGGGTGAGGAATCTGGTGTTGATTGGCGGTTTGGATGGGGAAGAGGCCTTGGGCGAGGGCCTGCAGCGTCTGTGCGGCGTCTGGATTGAGGTTGAGATCTACCTGGCCGTTCTGAGGACACGGAGCGATCAGCGTGGCACGTCAAAAGACATTGAATCACGTGTGGGTGGAGAACGGACCTTTTGATTTTGGAAAATCTTGAGGATGTTTGTGACATGCTGGGCGTCGAGGACGCTCTGTGTGTCCGTGCTCGGTGCGGGCGGTGCTGGCTGCTGAGATGGGGCAGGCTGGGGGAGGGACATATGGCCGTGGAGGGTGCTGGTCACGGGGTAAAAGAGCAAGGTCACGGGAAAGTCACATGTCGACCATTATATGGAAGAGGAGGTGCCAAACAGATGCAAATGTTGGCGCCACCTGTGCGGATTTTGACTTTTTGAATGTATTGCTTGTCAGACTCAGAGGCGAGATGACAGGCTCATGGGATTACCGGTGTCTATATTAGCTTCAGTTTCATACACTGTCCCATTGTTGAGAACTCGTGAAACTCGTCTCTTTCTTCCTCACCGCCATGGTTCACCTCGCCCAGGAGGACCCGTTTGCGTCCATCCTCGCCCCCCCGTCGAACGAGTCCCCTCAGGCGAAGGAGGCCCGCGAGCGCGCAGAGGCAGACGCCCAGCGCGTCAGCGACGCCATCGACGAGCAGCTCAAGCAAGAACGCTTAGCACTCAAGAAGAAGAAGAAGCCAGTCAAGGTGCTTCTCCTCGGCCAGAGCGAAAGTGGTATGCCCATGTGTCCGTTCGCTTCTTTTCCCACCTTGATCAGCCCTCTAGGCAAATCAGCCACGTTGAAAAGTCGGTCTAATCCTCTCTGCTTGACACCCAAGTCTAATCCTTTCTTCGCTAGATTTCCAGCTCCATCATGCGCACAAAGAATGGGCAGAAGACAAGGCCGCCTGGCGCGCCGTCATATTCTTCAACCTCATTCGCAACGTCGTTCACGTCCTCGATGTCCTCTTGCGCGAAATGGCCCTCTCCGACGGCGATAGACCCCCAGACGTCTCTTCCGACTCCGAATGCTATCCATCACCAGCGTATCGCTTCACCGACAAACACCGCCTCTTGAAGCTCCGTCTCGCCCCCCTCAGAAGGGTACAGGTTGACCTCGAACGCAGGCTTGGCATAGCAACCCAGGAGGTCTATTCCGTAACGCCCGTCCAGCACGACAACCAGCCCCACTTCTCTTCCCGAGAGTGTGGCATCAATTCCAGCAGTGGCTGGAAACCCGCCCTCGATAAGCTACGCACTCACAAAGAGGGTCGTCCCGAGCCCTCTCGCAGAAGGGAAGATGAAAATTACGATGTCTTGGACGTTCTCATCGGCTGTGGGGAAGATATGATGAACCTATGGCATGACGCCGTCGTTCAGCAGATCCTCGGACACCGTAAAGCCAACATTGAAGATTCTCCGGGCTTGTGAGCCTGCACTCTGTCTACTTGCTCACCCATTTCTCATACCTGTCTCAAGCTTTCTAAACGACATCGAGCGAATCGCTTCTCCAGGCTACGAACCGAGCGACGATGACATTGTACGCGCTCGACTCCGCACCGTTGGCGTGCAGGAGCACAAGTTCGTCTTGGGAGATGGTCAGTGTTACCACGCCTACGGCTAACACGTTTTGACACGTTCCCTTAGGCCAGGGAAGGGAATGGATCATGTACGACGTCGGAGGTACACGGTCTTCCGTAAGTGCCCCGTCGTCAAGTCTCAGTAGTTCCCAAACCAAACTTCATGTTTCAGCGCGCTGTCTGGGCATCCTACTTTGACGACATGGACACTATCATATTCTTGTCCCCCATATCCTGTTTCGACGAACGGCTGCGCGAAGACTCGAAAGTAAACCGGTTAGAGGACAGCTATCAACTCTGGCGTGCCGTCTGTTCTTCCCCGATGCTCGCCAAGACACAAATAATCCTTTTTCTAAACAAATGTGACCTCCTTCAAAATAAACTCAAGCGAGGCGTCCGGGTTAAAGACTTTATCCCGAGTTTTGGAGACCGGAAAAACGATGTGGTCACAGTCATGAAATGTACGCCCATCACGTTTATCAAATCCGCCAGGCGAACATGCTGATCACCGCGTGTTCTAACCTTATATATTTTTTCCAGACTTTCAGTCCCATTTCAAGGACATCCACAGGCAAGTCTCACCGGAGCCGCGGCCGTTCTTTGTTCATTTCACATCTGTGATCGTAAGTCTTGCCGAAATCGCCTTTTTTTCCATATTCCCCCTTGCTCGTCCCTTTTGTTATCATCATTTTCCTTCACTATGACGCCTGATATCCTTAACTGTACTAATCCTCATTCATCTCAGGATACCAAGGCAACCCAGGCAACCCTGAGAGTTGGTAAGTGTCTCCTGTGTGCGCATTCTCGGGCCGGATCTCATCCCGAATATGCGCGTTCTAGTCGAGGAAAGCATCCTCCGATCACATCTAAGGAATGCAGATCTAATATGATTTCCATGTTGTATTAATGGGTGTGGGTACGTGTCGTGTTGAAAGATTTTAGAAATGTACACGTAGATTGTTATCTGACCTCGGGCTTATTTTTTTATATTTTGTTTATGTATCACGAGGCGTGGCGTGGTCGAGGCTCTTATCGTCTCCATTTGTATCTAACACACGATAGTTCACATTAGATCGACCGCCTTGGCAGTCCGACCACATCGGTTTAATAATAATATAGTCACCTGCACCCCTTTAGCAAAAGCACGCGGATCATCAAAAAAAAAAAAAGAGGTGCGCAACGAGAGATCGAAAAAGAGCACGACTATGTACATCTAGGACCGCCGAGGGGGAAAGCGAGAGCGAGAAAGGAGAGATACGCTACTAAACATTATTGTCCTAGACTCTGCCCATCCTCCCGCACGCCCGGCCCGTTCCCCACCATCGTCGGCATACCTTGTCTAGGTTCTGAAACGCTCTCCTGCGGCGGCGATGACGACTGCCTCCTCGGTAGCGCTCGCATCGGGGTGCCCGTCGACGACGCACGCGCATGATCCTGCGCGCGCACATGCGCCGTCAAATCGACTGCCGGACTCTCCGGCTCGTCCTCCGAATCGTGCGGCGTCCCGTTGCCCGCATGTAGATTGGCCAGCGATGCGTTCCGACGGGCACGACGCGCGTGAAACGTCCGGCTCGCCGTCGCGTTCGAGAACAGGGGCAGCAAATACCGTTCGTCCAGCGTCTGGAACCATTTCCCGTCTTCTCCGACCATGGCGCTCCGTCCGAGTTCTTGAGCACCCTCGACACGCCCCTCATCAGGGTCTACATCACCAGCACCTTCTTCATCATCAGCACCGCCAACACCAACACCATTGGACGACGACGCCGTCGTCGTCGCCATCGGAAGAACTTCCACGTCCGAATCGAGCGAATCTGTAGAGGCCATCGAAAACACGTTGGTGGCGACAGGAGAGGATTGCGCCTGCGCGTGGTGGTTGTAACTGTGCGGCCAGATTCGCCATGCTCCTCTCGCGCCTCCCACAGCAACACGGCCATACCCCTGCTGCGACGCTGGAAAGTAGGATGGCGATCCGGCATCGTCGGCACCGGAGCGGCTCCACCCACCAGACATCCGTCGGCCAGGCCACGCGCCGCGGCCAGTGGGCGGCCCGTCCTCGTCGCTACTGCTCGCCGCCTCGTCTTCGACGCCCGTTCGGATACCGAGGATCTCGAGCATGCGAGCCGTCGTCCCGCCGAACACGATCACCGTGAGGACGACGACGACGAGAACCGTGATGCGCAACGTTTGTGCGTTGTCGCCCTTGAACCCTGCCGCTAGTGCCACGCCTACCGCGCCACGCAGTCCGGCCCAAAAGAGCATCATCTGATACGAGTGGGGCAGCTCTTCGTACCGCTGTCCGCGGGCATGCTTGGTAAACAGATTGATCGCCTCGGATAACGGAAAAACGGCAGCATAACGGGTGAAGACGACGGCGACGGTCGTAACGGCGATAAACAGAGGTTTGACGTAATTCGTGACTCGTTCGGATGAAGGTGGGCTCGTGAAGAGCGAGAGGCCAAGGTAGATGAAGATAAAGTTCTCCGAGAGCTGTGCGAGCGTCGAGAAGATATACTTGGTTGTGCGTTGCGTCTTACGAGACATGGTGTGATATGCATAATGCTTTAGGGTTATGCCACAGAAGAGGAGAGACACGATGCCGGACATGGAGAGGCCATTGGAAAAGAAGTAGCAAGTATAAGCGCAGAGAGCAACGAGACAGGATTCAATGGATGGATATAGACTAAGAGACGAGTGCTTCAACACCAGGGACATGGCGAGACCGAAGCTGACCCCAAGAGCCATCGATACGCTAAAGGAGAGGAGGAAGATGCCGATTCCATGGAAGATGGACGACATGAAGATCTCCGTGCCGTGGAATTGCGTTAGTGTTCTGCGAATCATCAGGGGCTAACGCGGAAAAGAACAAGACTGCACTGCTCACTCATACATGACGATACTGACGGCATCGTTGAGAAGACTTTCGCCGAAAATGATCGTGTACAGCTTCGGGTCGACCTTGTACTGTTGGAATATGGCAAGAATGGTCACGGGATCAGTGGCAGACAACGTCGAACCAAAGATTAAACACTCCAACAAGGTGACGTCCAACGATTCTAGCCCCAAAAACGAATAAATGTAGACGAGAACCCTGCACTGAAGCTGGTAAGCAAACGTTGGAAATCAAGCGCCTAAGCATTTGCGCCTCGTACGCACCCGACCCCCAAGGCTGATACCGCCGTTCCCAGGAACGCAAATGCGAGGATAGAGCCAAAATTGCGAAAAAAGTTTTCCTGGATAAACGAGTCTATACACGCATTTGAATATCGATCACGAGCGAGGTGAACTCACTTGTTTGAGTTCATAACCCGAGTTTAATATGATGGGAGGAAGGAGGAGGTTGAAAAAGAGGGTATGCTTGAACGTCTGAAACACGAACGGTCAGTGCTCTGCTCCAAGAGGATCCTTGTGTTTTGTTCGGGACCGAACAAGACCCGCGGCTGCTTGACAAGAGATTGATAACTCACTAGCATCTCTCTTATCATCGTACCCGGCGCTAAACGAACAACCAGGCCGACGAACATGCCTGCAAAGATGGAAACCAAGGTTTCGTGGATTGCGCGTATGCGTTTTATTTGGAGATAGTAGGAGGTCCATAGCGAAAGGATGAGCAGCAGGCAGACGAGAAACAGCGACCAGGACGAGTAGAACTCTTCTTCCTCTGGAACGGGTGTGGTTGATGGGGAGGGCTCGGGGGCGCTGGCGACGGTGACGGAGAAGGACATGGTTTAAAGGAAAGAATGTCAGTAACCCGACAAAAGTCTAGTACATTGGTTTAGTTCGTAGACTGGACACGTCAATGGCAGAGTATGGGTCTCGCTTATGTAACACACAGCCATGAAAGAGCAGGGGAGTGAACGGCGTTGAATTTAACAATGGCTATATACTCTACTACCACTGTCTCCATCACCGTGTACGTCGCGACGCCTTTGGCAATGTAGTCCAGTTTGGCTTTCTCTCGTTCGCCGTCTGCTGCGCCGCCGCCTCCATCCTCGTCCGACGGTACCACTCCAGAATCTTGTTACCCGTGTCCCTCATCGTCACGGGCGGCATGGGTGTCATAGGGGGTATCGCAAGCGCTTGACGAATCTGCGGCAATCGCAACAAGGCAGATTGAGTGATGGAGAGCAGCATGCCAGTCAGCATGCTCAGCCACAACCCCTTAACTGAGTTTAGCGTACGATCAGCGAGAAATATGCAATGCGCTTACAGTTGGCATCCAGGACATCATGGGTAACGTCGCAAATGTGGCGAGTCGCATGACGTTCATCATATGAGCCATGGCGGGCTTTGTGGGATCTAATTCCTTCTTCATGATCTGTCGGATCCATGAGACACCATCCAACTCAGCGAACCAGGGACGCTTACCGAAAATTGGACATTCATGGCGAGAAGCACGAGCGTGGGCATGACATAGTCGCCAGTAATCGTGAGATCCGGTAAAAACCACACGCCACTCTGCGTCATTTGCACGACGGGCAACTGCACCATGTTTCTGACGGCGAAAAACAACCCAAAGTTGCCAACCATTTGGACGATAGGCGGAATAAACATGGATCGAAGTGACACACCCGCCTTTTCGATCAGTTTCTGTTTTTTCAGCATGACCTCCATCTGCGCCGTTCTGTCCTTGATTCCCTGCGCTTGTTCGTCGAAAGCCTTAATCTGTTCGGCATACGGACGGAGTCGCGCGGAGTTACGCATGCTGGTCAGCGCGGTCGGAATGAGGGCCGCCCGCCAGAAGAGAGTGCCCGCGATGATGGTGTAGAACCAGGGCATGCCGGTGCTGACTTGCAACAACTCAAAGGACCAGCCCATGATACCCGACGGCCACCAAGTGGCAATCCCAAGCGTAGCAAAGTCGCCGTATTGCAGCGGTGTAATGACATTGGCCGCAACGTCGGATACTGAGGTTGACGGGTCGACCGGGAGCGTTTGAGCGACGGTCTCTGGCGGAGGAGTCACCGCTGGGACGGCCACGTCAGTCTGAGCTGCTTGTCCGGGTGGAACATCCGTCGAAGCAACTGGTGTTGCACTAGGTGGGACGGGTTCTGAGCTAGAATTAAACACCGCAGGGGAAGTTGGCTTGGACCACCAGTAGTTCCGCGTGTACGAAGGCGAGCTCTCCAGCGGGACCCGCAAATGCTGCTTCGTGATCAGACATGGTGCTAGACTCTAAAATAAAAATAAAAATGACATGCCTGGAACGCACCCAGCTGCAGAGAGGCTCGAGCGAGGGCTCTGCAACAGGTGGTGAACACACGCTGAGCAATCGAAAGGCTAGCATTACCTAGAACCAGACGTCCGCAGTAGCAATCGGCCGCCCGCAGAGACCGTCTTCAGCATGAATGAATATGGACGACGAAATGGAAAATTAAAAAAATCGAACCTAATTAGGTTTCGCAAGCCAACCGGTTCGACTCTCACGCCATGCACTCATACCGGTCAGTCACGGCGCTCCGAGAAAAACAAAACAGTAAGGCTAACATATTAGAACAGGGGACACCAAGCGAGCTCATTCTCGGCGATAGATCTCATCGAGCTCACCGAACTCCGTGCGCGGCAACGGACGTTTGACGGCGCTTACCGTCGCACCGCACTCGCAAACCTGGGCTATGGCATCACCTTCCTCCGTCTGTTTGATAAGGCGTTCCACAAAAGTAAGGCACACTCGCTCCTGACAGACGCCCGTAGTGTTGACGGAATGTCCCCCCCGCCGGTCAAGTCGCCATTGTCTTTTTCGTTCTCTCCGCCCTCTTCTTTGGTCTGGCTTATGTGCGTGCCCGCCGTTCTCGCCACGACTTCGCCGACCAAAGCCGCGAACAAATGGCTGCGTTGTACAGACAAGCCATACCGACCAAGGGGCAAGAGCAGGCACGGGAGTTTGGGCGACCCTTCGTAACTGCAGGGTCGGACGTCTTGGCTGTGGCCATAATCGTCTTTGTGGTAGAAGTGACTTTGCTTGTGCTCATTCTTGAGATCTGATCAGTCGCTATCGTTCGCTCGGCCGACACGTAAGTTTACTTGCGCGACATCTTCATTCTTACACTCGTTTATGCTGCCAGATCGCGTACGATAAATTATTCGCAAGTCACTCGATAAGAAAACATTCCTTGGATTCATTGCTGACGCCGCCCAAGACCCGACGCGAGCTTATTGTCACCCATCAGATCCACGGTCTCTCGAGATCCCCGTAACCTTGATAATTGTCGCGAGTTGGAGAAGTCTCCAGAAATATATGTCCGACTCTTAGTGTATCTCATAAGAACCTTGTAGGCCAAGGTTTGAATTGCCCGCAAAGTTCCGAGTCGGCAAGCAACAGAGATTCATTAGTTAGATATCCACCGCCCAAACACATGCTTGCTCTTCGTAGAAGTCAGGGTAGCGTGTGTAGAGCAACTCCTGGTATATACAAGGTATAATAGAATAGAAACTCGATACCGTCCGAAAAACCATAACCATAAAAAACGTCATTGGCTACGCCTAAGAAAAATACCCGCTTATTCCAAACGACGAAAGCCGATAAAGAGTGGTATAAGGCGACTCATCATAATGCAGCTACTACAAATGCGGCAAAGCCAAGGATCGCACTAACTGCAGCAGAGAGTTCCTGGCCAGCAACGCGAGGTGAAGCGCCACTCAGGAGACCACTGGATAAACCACCGGCAGCCTGTACGGCACCACCAAGGAAGTTGTCCCCGCATTTCTGGGTGATGTTGTTGTAAAGGGGAATTTGATTAGCAAGCAGTGGACTGCTAGACAAGCCGGAAGCATAGGGGCAACTGGACTCGAACTGGATGTACGCGGTCATGATGTTCTTGGTGCAGGTGGTGCAGAGAGCAGCACTGGACATGCCAGGCTGGAGGAACAAGAAAGGAAGGTTGGTGGTCTGGTACGTGGTGGCATTGGGAGCGTAGGACACAGTACCGTTCGAAAGATCGCGACGCGTGGGTGCACCGTTGGACGGCGAGGTGTAGAGGAAACCAGTGAGCAGGGCGTCTTGCTGAGTTTTCAAAGGGTCGGCCAAGGCAACGCTGCCTGAACTTGACGAGTTGGAAAGTTTCGCAGCACAATAGTTTCCGTTGCCATCCGTGGCACAAAGGGCTTGCCTCATGGGGATGAGGGCGTAGATGACGTCGTAGGTTGTCTTGATATTTTCGTTTGGAGACGACGTCAGCTCGGGCGAGCAGGCCGCATAGAAAGCAGAGAGCTGAGTTGTAACGGTGCTTTGAGGGCAGCTATTGAATGTGCCGCTCGCGCATAGGGTGCTGAGTGCGGAGTTGATGGTGGAGGCCGAGGGAGTAGCGTTGGCACCTGGGGCAAACGGCGCGAGTGTGTTGAGGTAAGGCGTTGTGCAAGCCGCGAAGTTTGTGTTATTGTTCAAATTTGTGAGATAGGTAGAGCAGGTGGTGGATATTCCAGGTGGAATGAAAGAATCCGTCTACGGTGAAAAAAGATTAGGCTAGTTCGTGAAGTTGCGACCGAGACTAACCGACTGCGCGAGTGCCGCAGAAATGAGCACTGAAAGGAGGGCAAACGAGCGAAACGCCAACGCCATTAGGGAGCGGAAATGGAGTGAAAGAACGGACGTCGAGGACGATGAGGACGAGGACAAGCGTTGCGACGAAGACTGTTGCGAGTGGGCGTGGGAGGGTGGTCAAACAGAACACAACCGCGGGAATGAGCGGGGACTGAAACTATGTCGTCGGCGCACCTCGGCAGCTATCCGAGACGGGCCGGCACGTATTGGCAGCTACCGGGAGGGCGCCGACCGCGCCGGAGGGCCATTTCAATTTCCGTCGAGGTAAAAAGATATCGAATTGATATCCCCGTCGGTCTGTTCTTCTCACCACAAACGGAATTTCGCTCTCTGCAGCTCTTACGACGCGAAGCCATCACTTATCCGTGGGAATGAACACACTGCACCCTTTTTTTGCGTGCACATGTCTTTTGAATTGATTTGTCGTGTCACTCTCCCGGCAACTCAAGCCGCTTGGCCTGCCGGTGAAGATCTTAGGTTGGGTCAAGGGGTTCTTACTCCTTATTCGTCCGCAGAGCCCCTCGGGAATGAATTTGCCCCACTTGCGTGACCTGCACTCCGACCTTATCGTATCACACCAAAGGTCGATCGACCCCATGCGAGATATCGTCCATACCAACATACTCCACAATTTCCGCTTCTGTTTTCCGTTCCCAAATGAATGCGCGATAGATCGCGTTTCCTTTTCCCTCCTTTATCAGCAATACTCGCGCTGCGTCACATTTCTGTCCGCATAAATATCTCATCCTTACGTTACTTTTCCCACCCATGTGTGGGGAGACAAGTTTTATGCTTTTGGTTCCCTGAACTCTCTCACCTGTATGCCCGTTCGATCGTGCTCTAAGTCGCCCACCCATGGCAGCACCATACGACGCTCCATACGGGTTCCTATCCCTGGACCGGACCCTTGATTTATTCGTTTTGCTTCATTGCAGAGTTCATTTCACATCTATGCACATCCTTCCCGCAACAAAAGGTCACAGACCCATTTCAGTCACGCAGGTGAACTATATGGCCACCCCATTCATCTTATTATCGGTCCGCACACGCCTACATTGTTGCTTTTCAAGCCTATTCGGCGAGGCAATGTTCATATTCATTCCGTACGCTCGAGCGACGCAAAACCTGCGTGGGCGAAATAAATGCGCCTCTTCAGCCTTAGTGTCATGTGGTCGCTCTTCTCTCCCAGCCGAATTCTAATTCGCACAATGCGGTTCTAGTCGCCGTGCATTTTGGCACACGCAGTCTGGTCGGGCCCGGCCGTATCGCCCTGTAGTCCCTTACTACTACTTTTATGTCGCACACCAACTCCGGCGCGTCCGAATAACTTTTTCCCTTCATATCGGGTTCTCACATTTTTGCGGAACCCGAAGCCGTAGCTCTTCCCAGCGTCATGACACGCCGCTTGCCATATATTTAATATGCCCTGAAACCGGACACATGCCTACTTCAACGTAACTCAAAAGTCAAGATTATACACCTTTGGATATAACATCGCGTAATTGCCTACAGCATTATAGTACATGTGGGGTTGGGCGTGGTCCATGAAGATATGAAAATTTTCTAATTCGAGGTATGGGTCTAAGTTAACTAAGATGGTCACTTGACCAAGATCCGCACCATTCACTCCTTTCGCCGCCCTACCTGCGATCTGCGACGAGTCATGCGTACGTACGCAATGGCCCCATGTCAAGGTATTCGAGACGTATTTCCGCAGTCAGAGATAATGAGCAACCCTAAATACCGAACACGATGCGAGAGACCTGGTATTATCAAAACTCCGTTCATTTAAGTGTTCATTAATGACGCTCGATAATCTTATTCAGCAGTTTTGGACACGCTGAAAATACCTCCGATGCCTTCTTGCCCAGAGGCGCTGAGTGAACCCCAGCGGCCCACAAACGTGGATCTGCTGTGTAAGTATCCTTCGAATATCCACGTTCCGCTCCCGTCATCACTGCCGCTCTTCTAAGTGTTATGGATAATGAGAAATAGGCTTGCCCAACCGGAGCAAAAATAAAGCGCACCTGCTTTCTCGTCAAAGTTATCAAACCATCGGATATCCGAACCCGCCCGATAAACCTATGTGAACCCCAAGCCACTTGAAAGCGACGCGGTGTCTACCGGGGAGCGTGAGGACCGAATACCTCATTGAGACAAAAGGGGCCATACCTCGCCTGTAATAACGACATCTAGGGCATGACGAGCGTTTCTACCGCTCTCGGACGTGCCGCTAAGGCGGAAAGGCTCGTAATGGTACTTTTCCGCCGTGTTGCCGTCAGAGAACTGAATTCTCTTACAAAGAGCAAAAAAGTAACATGTTGACATTCGTGTACACGGGCCGAGCAAAAAAAAGAAGGACCCACAGTGGATTCCTCCTCGCTAGTGGACAGATCCCGGAGGACGTGTCCGTCAAAGCCGGCTTGGGTCTCGATTGGCAACGGCAGCCACGGGCTGAAGGTGACATACTCTTCGAGGCGAAATTGAAGGGGCTGCCGACACAGGAAATCGGGAACGACTTTCGGGCCAGGAGTGCCTACTGAGGGGCATGAAGTCACAGGGGCGACCTGTCCTCAGATGTCAGTCGTGCTTCATACCCTTTCCTAATCCGAGAACTCGCGGACCATATAGGAACCTTCCCAAACACCCGTCAGCAACCCAGGGAGATACACATGGAGTTCCCGGGCCTCTGCGGGCGCGTCCAAATGACGGGCTATCCGATAGAAGTCTTCGTCATGGATGGCACTTCTTGATGGCCGTTGCCGTTCTCTCGCGAGATCCGTGTTTGATTCACGACACTGACATTGAAGAAATGAATCTGCCACAAGCGGCGTCCTTCTCGTAGTGACCGCAGCGAAGTCTGCCATAGTTGGGCCAGGCCGGCCGGTCGCTATTGCGACAGCTCGGGTTGCAGGGAGGTGGGGCGGAACCTGAAGAGGCGTTGCCTCTACAAACCCAAACGTCAAAAAGACCGAGGCGGTCAGGAGATTGGGGGCAGATAAAGTAAAACGGCTATAGTAATTCGCATGTGGAATAGCATTGACTTGGCCGGTGACTTTGTTGGCAACGGATAGGTGGTCGGTTCCTCGGTCGTACGATTTGCTGGTCGATACCGAACTGCAGCTCCGTTCTGCCACGCCACTTACGTTTATCGAGAGGCACTGCAAAGATATGGTGAACATTTAAGTTTACGCAACACAACAGTACAGTCATATGTCACACCTTTGGGTGAGGCATCGTGTAAGGACGGAGTAAATTTAGAACTTGATTACGATCCCCCACTGACATAGAGGATATCTGGTCTAATCAGGGTCGTTGAGAAGCAATTCATGAAACAGATCTGAGTGGATTACTGTGGGACAAAACCAAGCACGCCACCGAAACCGCCAGCGCCAAGACTTGCTCATCGCTCTCGTCGTTTGGATGTGAACAAGACTCGCGAAGCACGCGTAGGACCCAATCCTCGACGCCCGCGGCCCGAAGCTGTAGTTCGTTGAGACTGTCGCTTTCCAGAAGCATGAGATATGTCGTCCAGAGATCGCCTAAGACGTGCCGAGGGGGAGCTTGGGAAAGCCGCATCCGGCGCAGCATGCGTCGGCGGACTCGAAATTCGGAGGCCAGGCATGACGTCGTCCTCGGGCAGTGTTTCTCCCGACGTGAGTGTCCGCCGAGATCAAACTTTTCACGAAAGAGACGAGCGTAGAGCTGGGGGGAGGAGTCGATGGAGAGGAGGCGGTGGACGTGGCGACAGGAAAGGAGGAGCTGGAGGAGTGCGTCGGGGGCAGAGGTCGGGGAGGGGTCTATAGTGAACCATGCGATGTGTGTGAGCACGTCGAGGGGGATGCGCTCCAGATGCGAAGACATGACGAGTATGACGAAGAACGATGGGTGCGAGCAGCCTTAAATACGTCTGAGAGTAGGACTGTGCGGCGGAGTGCCGTTCATAGCGTAACCCAGATCGCCGCATCGTTTTTGCATAGGAAAGATGAACATTTTCCTGTTGGGAAAATCAAGTTCAATAGTGGAACGTGCAGCGTGCAGAGATTCGGATCTTTGTAAGTATTTAAAGGCATGAGTTCTGTTCACCCGTGCCTGGACGTGATTTCATTTAGCCACCTTGGCTTTTCCTGCGGGCTCGGGCGGTGACAGGGGCCGCTGTTAGCTTACCAGAAGGTTTACACAGCTACTCGACGACAAGCGACGGTGACAGATTCTGATCCTTCACAGGTCGAGTCCCAAGCTACGCGTGTGTGAGAAAGATGAGAAAGACTCATCTGGCGGAGATCTAGGGCTCACTCTCTCGCCACCCCCTGCCAACATATAAGCCATCAGGCGCAGCCCCACTCGCAAGCGCTCTGGTCCGATCCGGGCAGTGCGAGTAATATCGATCCGCGAGCCTCGTCTGATGCAAATTTGCTCATTGCGTGTACGATCTGCGGGTGTGGCACCGGCTCGCTGCGGGCGACGGAGATGAACGTGTTTTTGAGTGAAGCGTCGCATTGTGGTGGGCCTGCGCCGCCGCCGTGGTGGAGCTGCACGAACCACACCGGTCGGAAGTGCGAGTTGTTCGACGAGTCAGAACATGGCAACACCACCTAACCTTGCTCCACTGATCGGGGTTGACTTGCGACCGCGATTCGTATGCAATCTCGCCCCAGTCGGCTTTCGTTCAGGTCGCCGTACACAGCCCGTGTGTAATTAAGCTGGACGCAAGCCAGTGAAAAAAAAACATGCACATTCCTCTTCATGTCACATACAATTACAACATGCACTTGTCCTACTTCCTTTCCCATCAAAAATGTTCCATCTAGAGCTCTGCAAACATGTGTCAGCCAAAGAACGCCTCGATGCATATCCAGCGCACTCTGCATGGCGGCAACATCGGTACTCTGCACATAATCCTCAAGTTCGCCAATCTTCTCCTGAAGGGCGTCTAGGGACACGAGCTCGTCCTCTGCCAAGTGAATGAGACTCCACACCGCACAGAATGGTTTCGACGAACCGACGACAAGGGTAATTTGTAATTTCTTGATACCGTACCCGACGGCAACCAGCTTGCTAGCGCCCCAAACCAGGCCTTCCATTTCGATTGATCGGACCGAACTCTCCAGCGCTTGCATATCGGTCTCGTCATCCCATGGCTTCACCTCCAACGTTACAACAGACTGTTCCAATATACGTTAGCAGTTATATGGCATTTATCAATATGGTATGAACCTTGGCAGCTGCTTTCGGCTTGCTGGCCTTCTTCGCGTTGTATGCGGCAACACGCTCCGCCTTGATCTTTTCAGCTTCCTCGTCTTCTTCCTCGTCTTCACCAAACAGGTCGATTTCCTCTTCCTCTTCTGCGGCCGGGGCCGGAGGAGCGCTCTTTGTCGCGGAGGCAGGCTGAGTAAACGTCTGCCCTGCGTTGCTCGTTCCAGGCAACGTGTCGAATTCGGCAACGTATGATGTTATGTGGGAGTACCACCTTGCTACATGCGGAAAGCCGGAAGGTACAGGTCCAGCGATCGCCTTGTGGACGTGTACATCGGCTTGGGAAGGTGTATACCTATATTTTAAAAACATGGTGGAAGGGTCAATTCGCTGTTAAACTCTTTAACAATACAAAGCAAAAGTCAGATGGCTAAGGTAAAAAGTGTCTGCACGGTTGAGCAGCGGTGTCTAATCGCTTCTTGGAAACACGGACCATAGCGTTACGTTCATCAAGGATGGCTGGAAGAGGGACAGAACTTATCGGTTAAACCTAGACTCACCCTTCAACGTAAGACCTTGTGGCCAAGTGCTGCTCGAGGGCGCTGAGGTTGGCGGACATGCTGACGTATATATTGAGCGCGTGAGTGAGAGATGCGGCGGGATGAACAAAGATCGATAACGAAAGTTTTTTTTTTCTTCCTGTATGTGTTTAGGGTAGGCTGGACACTAATTGGTAGGCTTTCCTTTTCAATCTTAAAAATTTGGCTTGCTTTTTCGGAGTCCGGGTTACTTAAAAAAAAAAAAGAAGCCTAGCCTCTGCCCGGTAGACCTCTTTTTAAGCGACCAACCATTTGACCGATCGAAGCTCGTAACGCCCACTGCACTTTTCACTCCATATTCACACGGCAATCAAATCCATGTTCCAGGAAGTTGGTTAGTTGCGATGCTTGGGGCGCAGTCATCAAGTGAGTAGGCTCAGTGACTCATCATACCTTTCTCAGGTGCATGGACTCGTGCTGGTAAAACGATCATGTATGTAAGTATGAGGCCCGCCGCAAAGACCCCCAGAGATCGACAATGCAAGTTCCAACCCAGGCCACTGAAGGAATGGTATTTGATTAGATGGTCATCTCTTTGCGGTTTTCAATGTTTCGGCGTATGTCACCGACGTCCGGAAGACGGTGTCACTGTGACGTTCTTGTCTTTTTTGATATAAAGCGATTACGCCGATTAAGTTCAACGGAAATTGCTCATGGGATCCATGTGGTTTCTCCCTTTGTTTCTTCTTCTCGAGCTTCCAGCAATTCACCGGCGGAACGTCTGCCGAGTAGCATTAAGTTTCGCTGTGCAAACACAGCTTAAAGCCGATGCTTCCTATATACTACGATGTTTCCGTGCGTCCTCGATTCTCTAAGTTTATCAGCAATACTAATCTAAACAACGTATTAATGAGTTGATTCATTGATGTATTGAGCTCGAGATGTTTTTGTCATTTGAGAGCATAACGCATTAGCAGCTAAGTAGGAGGTCGCCGGGTCCAGACCAATTTACGTGACTATTCAATCGATTCTCTCATCCGCCAGTGCTTCTGCCCTCGTCCGTGTGGGCCCCTCAGCCGTCTGTGGGAGGACTACACCGCGTCAGTACTAGGCCTGCCTTCCATGTTCGAAGTTGAGTGAAATAGATACACTTCTCCGGGAAAAATTTAGCACGATTCTCGCTGGCCCTATGCGGAGCAGAAAATAATGTAGCGGGTTAGCGAAACAATAAACATTTGACAATAATGACAAGTTGCCCGCTGTTATCTGATTGATCCTAATTACGCTGAAATTTTTGACTTTTCATTCCTGATAGTACATGTGCCAAGTCGAAGGCGGCGGTATGACGTCTGTGAGGCCTTGAGGGCTGCCACAGTGTGTCAACATTTACGCAGACTCCAGGTTCAGGTTTCAGCGCCGCATCAGCGGCCCATCACTGCAATTTTTTTTAATACTACTGATATGATCGTTGATCCGTTTGCTATGCCATCATACATATGGAGCTCGAGTGGCTGGCTCCGCTCAAATGTCGGAGTCGGGTTGTTGAAAGCGTCGGATAGGAACCCTCATGGATACCTCCTGGCAGGCCGTTGATATTCTTTGAAAAAAAAAAATTAAGTGAACGGAAGACTCTAAGCTTTCAAGAATAACTATGCTGGGTCACGAATCAAGCACCGACCTGAGGTAAGTAAACCCCACATGTAAAGAAAACTTAAAAAGGTCACTCGGCATCCTGTCTGTCACCATATGATTGGCGGAGCGGTACATGGCTCGCAGCGGAACTCGCTTATGAGCTCAGGGGTCACATAAGCTCGGACCCCCACCACGAAATTGATTCAAATCTGAGATTTATAGGCTCGTTTGAGTAACCACCCCTCGTGTATGACCCGTATCGGGGTCCTCGGATGGCTCCGAGCACATGCCGCAATCACCCTGTACGTATGTTTTTCTTCATCAGCCAACTCTAACCGCTGAGCTGGGAGCTCAGAAGCAATTTCGGGTACACTCAGTACTGTAAGATGCTCCGCCTTACCTGGCGGCCCTCCTCTTGACCAACTTCGTGGAGCTGCGCTTATCCCACCATGCCGTGATGACGGTCTAACCCTTCCGAGGGGCACGCAAGACACCTTCAATCAGTACATATTGCTTATGGCTTGCTTCCCACCTCCGCCCGCTCAAAAGAATGCCCGGTACCTTGCTCCACATATTGCCACGATTTGCACACGATTCTACAATATTCACTATCCAAGGCACCCCGTGCACGACGCTCGCTATTTTCCACCCTTTCCATTTCTCCTTCCCTAAGCTGTGCGGCACAGAGACATCAAGCATGGACCATTCCATGTTGCTCTTGGACGAATTTGACCTATCCTCATCTCGCCGTCATCTACCACAGGCCAGGTTGACGTTCCAACGTATGGAGCAAGAGGTGAAGCAGCGCTACATCGCTCTGCAGATTATACGGAGAAGAGACATATGGAACCATAAATTAGCAGAGGCGCTCGCGACAATTTACATCATGCTTCTTGAGGACGACGGACGCAATGAAGAGCAAATCGTTCGGGCAGGTTTACCCACTTTCATATCCATTCTCCTCCTTGAGCGTTTGCTCGAGGGCACTTCTAGTGATCACGGATGGCCGCTGGAAAACGAACTCAATACACTGGCCATAGCCATGTTTTGGTTGATTAACTCTCGAGGTAAGTGGTGTTCGATTTTGTCAAACGAACGTGTGCCACCCTGACCCCACATATAGATCGCCTTGATCAAGAGACCGACGAACTTAGAAAAGAGATCATGACTCGTCTCGCCCCGACAGCATTTGCAGGCTTTAGGGTACGTGTATATCCTATTTATTCACGCAAGATCTGACGAGTCTATCAAAGTATCCTTGTTCCATTGAACCAGAGGACCTATTCCTTGCTCCTCAAAGCACATCGAAGAGTAGCCTTCTAAGTGGTACCAGCTATCCGGCAGATCGATCCACCAAAATCACGGTGGAATATTATGGCCAGCCGACTACCTTGCGTTTGCCTCCGATTGCTATATCTGCCATATTGAGCTATTTCGTGCGGATCGAATATTTCCGTGTTAAGGTCCCACCCGAACTTCCCGAAGATCGTCAGGATGCTACTGCTAGAGGTTTTTTTTGTGGGCCTACGCGGGTTGACATCGATGATTTAAATATCCGATGTGTGACTCGCCTACCAAGTGAGAGTTATGGGGACCCATTTGACGAGCTCCTTAAAAGTCGTAGACATGATCCCGATTGGCATCGTTCACTATCTAGCTGTGTTCCACCACCGTCGCATCCGCTGGTGTACTACATCCCGGGTACCTTTTCGGGCCGCTGGCAAGGAAGTTACATAGTGAGCTTGACCTTCCATATATTTGCTCGCTGCTTAGCGCTCAATTTTTAGGCACCTTACCAAGAGGATTACCAATCAATGTTTTATTCTGCGGAGGCACCACCATCACTCTCGACCTTTGGTCGATGGCCGCTTTACGTTCGGTTCCGCGAGTTTTATTGTCACTCTCCTTCAATACCTCTGCCTGTTGCAGAGGACGATATCTCATTTTTTAATGCATTTTTACCTCTTGGATGTCGGTGGCATGAAGATGAGGTTGGTTTTTGACTTTCCGTTTCGTTCGGTAGGCTGAACCATATGAACATTTAGTCAGGAATCGAATTTATCGGTGCAAATGACTCTTTTAGAACGCGTTATACGCCACTCCGGCGGTCTAGAGACCCAATTGAGGTCTCAAGCGGGCTGGATATTATCATCACCGGGGTGGTAAATGAATCTGCTTTTGATCTCGGCGATCATTGGATGACCGTTCCCTTTAGACAGAGGCACAATACACTGCAGCGTGGAATGGATATAAATATATAGGACGGGTCCGACCTTCGGATGGACTCGTTGTGCTTTTGCGTGAGCCAGTACGCAAGCCCACATTCTGAAACCATGCCTGTCTGATCGGATCGACAGTTGGATCCTCTGAGAATCGACCTCGGCCGTGCATTATTTCGAGGCTATGGTATGTTTTTTTGTATATCAGAGAACGTAACTAGCTCATCATCCCGACTGGCAGTTGTTTCGTCGCGTAACTTTGTTGGACGATGGAGGCATATAGCCAGTGTAGAGCAGCCGGCAGCGTGGGAATGCATATTTAGTCTTTGCAAAGAGGTAAAATTGCCATCTTAGTTTGTATGCGCCCTCCAGCGCATCTTTTTGACTTAATCGCACCGAGCACTCAGTTGCAACGAGGTCGCATGTGTCAGGGAGTGAGTGCTGAATTAAAAGCCGACTGCCAAATGTGGTAAGCGAATTAGCGCGATGGGCGCAACTCTGCCTTTGCAAGTAGCGGCATCAAACATTCTTATCGGAATGCCCTCTACGCTTGAGTCTGTTCCTCAAGAAGTCCTCGAACACATTGCGTTCCATACCGCAACCCAGAGTTTCGCCGGGCCACCTTCGCACTTACCCCCTTTACTCCTGACGTGCCGCAGGGTTTACCAGGCACTGTCCTTTAACGCCGGCCCTTGTCTCTATGCTCGGATATTCAGCCATGCATTTGATACGGCATCCGCATTCCGCCGACTTGGTTCGCATGCAAGTGCCCCTCGCGTGCTCGCCGATGAACTAAAGAAGAGGTGGATACATTTGAAGCGAATAAAGGCACGCACGGACTCTCGGACGCGATATGCAGAATCACACCCGTCGTCTACAAGCCTGATCGACCTGCTTTGGTTAGCTTACCTCATGATGCTCGAGAACGACGGAAAGAACGAGCAGCAGCTTCTCGGCTTTGCAGAAATGGATGCGTGGCTGATGGAGTATTGGTTCGACGACGAAGGCGCTTCCTCGGCAGTGTGCATGATGCTTCAAAATGCTTGGCCCATTGACGACGAGAAGAATGCGATCGCCATGTGGCTGCTGTGGTTTCTTCTCCGCCCAAGTACGTCTTGCATTCCCATAGGTCAAACAAGCTCAGCTTCCGCACACAGGCAATATCATGCGAAACGTAACTCGATTTCCGCACATGACCGCCATAATGAAGATGGCCGCTCTTGCGTCTAACCATGTCTGTCCTTCGCTTTGTCTTCCACTTTCTTATTATGGGTATTCAATAAATTTTTCTCCAAGTATCCGATATGCCACCCTCCATGGACCGAATTCTTTCCCAGATCAGAAGCGATGTTGGAACCCAGCTTAATTACTCATTTCTCGGCGTCACATCGATTGAGTCCGCCGACGCTCGCCCCAGCGGCCATTCTCGCTTTCCTTACGCTAGGACCGCGGCTGTCAGCTCCCCCCAAAACCAGTCGCGCTGAAAGACAATTGCTTCAATTCCCCGCGAGCCTCTCGCTGGCGGGAAGACGAAGTGAGGACTGGGACACCAACTGGTATCGGAGCCTTCATGTGGCCGAACCCAACGATTGTTATAGAATATGCTCGGAAGCGTACGAGATAGGTTCTCTCGAGGGCGTTTGGGAAGGCATATTTACCGTCAGTGTATTGTCATGCTTGAATTACACTCATGGTCATCTTTTCCCCTAGTATACAGAATTCGCCGTTCATGCTATGTTACTGGAAGGAGGCGTACCGAGTTTGCTCGATCGTTGTCTGGTGGCGCACCATCGGCAAACATGGAAGCTGCGAGAGTACTATCTTGCGGAACGCTCGGATTCCGCTCAAAAGCAGCCTCGACCTCTGGAAACGGGCGATCCTCTCAAGGCCCACTTTCCCATCGGAGTGAAAATACAGGAGCTTTCTGATTCTGTCCAAGTTCAGGACGCTGATACACATGGTTCTGTTCAGTATTTGCGGGTATCTTCTCAGGCAGTGTCTGATGGTGACAAAGTGAACGATGTCCTCATCTTGGGAGAGGTATACGCGTAAATGATTAGGTGTGAAATACCGACTGACCGTCTTTTTTAACCGCAGGGTCACTCTGCATGGGGTCAGTTTAATCTGTATGGCCGCATACGTCCGGCGGATGGTCTGATCAGTTTAGTCAAAGAATACGTACGTGCCATCTTTAATATTGGGCTTTCTAATGGATGTTAATGTCGATCGTCGACTCATTGTCTAGGTCGAAGGTGAGAGAGGGCGGTGGTTGTATAGAGGCTACTTGGTTGGCAGCGTCGATGGACATATTTCGGGTCGATGGCGGGATACGCTGAGTCCTCGTGACGTTTCGGGGTACGAAGGATGTTTCGTAATGAGCAGGAGACGATAACCATGAGGTGAATGGATCGGGAACTTGATCATCGAATATACAAAGTATGCCAGGCGGTCGTCCTCAAGGGCAATATTAATACATAACCGGTGTGTATATGTATATAAACGAAAGTCCCGCCAAACATATTAGACGATGATCAAAAAAGTTTTTCACTGAGACTGCACCGTTGTCGACGACTTCGCATAAAAATAGAAAAAAATTATTGATCAACAGGACCTATTTATTTCGTCAACATTATACATTTCATTGAATAGTTGGTTAGTAATATACGAGAACCGGGCCGATTTCTATTCTTCGAGTGGATACAGACGAGAGAATTATTGACTACAGTCAGCGGATGCTACAGGCTCCAGGATGTGTGTTGGCGTCCCACATGGTCAAGTTTGGGGATCAAGGGATCAAAGAGAAAAAGGAAGAAATATAACAGGCACACGACACCTTATGGTCGTAAGTATAATGGAAAATTAGAGTATAATATCCAATGCGGGGCGCGGCGGGTGCCAATGCGATTGGGGAATACATATATCGACGAGAGTCAGATTATTGGGATATCTACACGGTAACGTGAGCAGGGGTTTCAGGAAAATAAACAACTCAACTCACGATAAATCGTATAAGGGGGATGGCAGCGAAATAATTTACCCCTGGTTGTTCATGCGCAGTGATACAGAAAGTTGCCGCCAAGGGAAAATGATCTTGAAAATACAATCTTGTCGTTGAAGAATAGTTCTAGGGTTAAGTACACCACAGACATCGCGTTCATACTTGCTGAATGAAATCTAAGGGGCGAGGAGAATGATTTCAATGCGATCATGTACAATGGACATAGGTAGCTCACCCTATTTTCCAAGACAATCTGCGCAGGGTATATTGTACAGCACGTTGGAAGATTGGTACGGTGCTGGGCACCGACCAGAAGACCTGGCACGCTCGCAGAGAATTGTGTGAACAAACCTGGTTCCGTGAGTAGTACATTGTGCAGGGTATTGAGTGCACATGTCCTCGATTTTTCTTATGTTCCAGATCACATACCTTTCTTCTTTTTATCTGAGTGAAGATAGGAACGAGAACGTCACTATTCTGTGTCTTTGAGGACGACATTGAGGTTTGTCCAAGTGGCGCCGTCAGTCCGGGACACACTATGAACCTGCCACTGAGACATGACATATGCATGGGCGCTGGGAGTACATGACTAGGTGGCATGCTATGCATTGAAATGCGACTGTAAACGACCCTTGGTATGCCACACGCTCGACATTTCGGGGCAATTTTTGTGGCGGCGTGCCCGATGCGCGAAGAGAAATACTAAAAATAAAAAAGAGAGTAGCGAAGCACAGGAGAAGAATGTAATGCAGAGCACATCATATCGACATTGAATTAGCCCCTTACTCACCCAGATAATTTGGTGAAATTTTGAGAGTGAAATTTTAGCGCCGCAGTTTCAAGTGTGTGGGCTTGTACCAAATATGGAAGGTCAAGTATTCAACAGCAAGCGCCAAACCCGCAAACAACACGTTGAAGAGGCGTTGTCACCCGACTCTCACCCTCCAAGATGGAATTTGCGCCTGTAGGTCTTCTTTATTTGCGACGCCACTTCAAGTTCATCGAGCGTTGACGCCTTTCTATCAGCCAAACCTGAACATTGCTAAGCTGAAGCGCAAGACAGACATCAGCGGTCTGACTATACAGATTCAAGGATCGACCGACTTTATAAACGGGAGATATTACTTGCTATGGAAGGTTTGCTACTTTGCTCTCGTCATGAATCGTGCTGAGATTGCACTGATCAGAACGGCGTCTTCCTTGTAATCCAAGGCGAACCGTGGTGTCGGCCTGGCTACGATCCTCTTCGGGAGCTGGTTTGTCCAGACTATGGTTTTGAAGAAAGACGGGCGGTTTTGTATTTTCAGGAAGTTATACAAACAATGCTTGACACGATCGTGTTTGATGGCGAGAACAATTGGGCGTATCTAGTTCGTCTCAAGGACGGTACCTATCGCCTGGCTTACAAGAAACGACAGTGGGTCAACTTTATGTCGATATGGACGAAGGTACGCGCGAGTATAGTGTCTTGTTCTTACTCACAGGTGCACCATAGGTGGTGGAATTGAGTGATATCGAGGTTTATGCACCTCACCTGCAAGTTTGTCAAATTTATTGATATAAGTTGTTTTATTTAGATGACACGATTCGTGACTGGATTGCAGTGGGAAGGTATATACGAAGGTGATTGCTTATCAGCTTCTTAGAATGAACTCTCAGTCAGTGTGTACAGGAAAGGACGTCGATCTTCTCATGGGCTGGATCGATTATTGGGCAATTTACGTGGCCAACGAAAGTAAGGGACAGAAACTCGTTCAATCCATGGGCGTAGGACACTACTTCTTCGAACTCAAAGCCCACGTTTCCCAAAACGGAGTCGTTGTTGGCATCATGATGGAGCCTATCGTTGGACGTACGCACCTTCCTCTCATAGATAACCAACGGCTTATTGGATACAGGGCGCGTCACACCTGCTGATCGGTCTGCCGTTTTTGAGGCAGTTGCCGACATCCAACGACACGGTATCACATTCATATTTCAGATCTGTGATATTTATATCACAGAGCGGGGCGTACGCTTTGCAAGCGCATCTTCCGCACGTTACTACCAAGATCCTGATGTGCTTGCCGAAAAATCAGAAACCAAATGGAGAGTGTTGGCAAACATCTTCGGCGACTACTACGATGACATCTTGAGGTTTTATCAGACAGGCTCTCGCTCGATGAGGGCACATGCCTGGATCATACCTCGCCTGCCTACCCTAACTCGTCCGGTGACAATGACGCGCGAAGAGGCCGTCATTCGTCTAGTCTGGTCGATGACGATGTCCGACGAATTCGTTTCCGGACGTTACTATATATTTGAGAGATTCAATCTATCCTCTCATCAATCGGGGGAACGCACAGCTCGTCTTGACAAGCGAATCAAAGGTGACAAGAGGGCCGTTCTTGCGCCTGACGACGCATCTGGTGATCTTGACAACTCCGTCACCAGAATTGCACCTGTGGACGTCGATCAACCCCTAGTCCTCGACAATGACCCAGTAGTACGGTGGCGTCCCTATGTACGTCCCAAATCGAAGAGATTATTGCTACCCCCGGAACCCAATGTCAAACATGCGACTTGAGGGTAATCTCCCTGTGCTTGTTCTCTGGTGACTCTTTTTTTCACCATTTACTTTGCACATAGATTCTTGTATATGCTACCATGCATTGTTTGGTCTTATATATTTACCCAGCCTTTTTTCCTTTTTAAAAAAAAAAAAAAAACAAGAAAACAAAAACAGTTCTATTCGAGCAGGACACGATACCATGCATTGCTTTAGTCTTGGTTCATATGTATTTCACCAGAGAGCATCTGTTATGGTGCAGAGATGATATATGGTTTTAATTGTAATTATTCACCTTAAGTATGAAGCGAGAGTTTCTCACTGACAGCTACAGTTTTGGACAGAGACCCAGAGATATCAT
Organism: Austroboletus niveus; assembly: GCA_038090255.1. NCBI lineage: Eukaryota > Fungi > Basidiomycota > Agaricomycetes > Boletales > Boletaceae > Austroboletus > Austroboletus niveus. Next base: position 66,473 of record JBBPMJ010000048.1, on the reverse strand, counting down.
GAAATGTACAAGTCATGCTGACAGTGTGAAATCACATTTTGACTCACGCAAAAATATTTTCTGCCAAAAGATGATAGGAATAAAGCGTGACTCACTGTGCTAATAACGACGGTCGGAGAAACCGCGCATAGGTACGGAAATTGATGGCCAGCAGTTTTGATCTTGGCATGCCCACATATCCCGAACCGGAGGACAAGTATGGATAAGAGTCATGGAGTCACAAAGACATATGGAGGCTTGGATAATGCCAATAGAAATGCGAGTATACGAAAGCCATACAGGGGCACACACCAAGTACAACTTTCGCGTGCGGGTGCGGCACGCAAGTTTTTTGCAGCGACTGTCTCTATCTTCGCCGTTCGGGACGGGACTTTGCAGTAAGAGCGCGGCAAGTTGGTCCTGTAGCCTTTTACTAAGTGGCGCTAAGTTTGCTACGGCCAGTGTTCGGCAGCGGCTTAGGTCGCCAGCTGGCAGCTGCAGGTGGCCACGCGTTTCAACGGGCCGCCCGTAAGTGATGCCACAAGGTACGGCGAGCACCTGAGACATTTACCAAAAGACGTGGATCAGCGCAATCAAGTTGGAGCTTGAGTACCTGGCGGCGACCTACTAAAATGAATAGGACCGTGGGGGAAACACAGCCTAAACCCGACACTCAGAGCCACCCTGCTGATATCGCGTCACCACAACTGCTGCAGGGATCTCATTTACGGTCTATCATGTCATCGTTGAGTATGAGACGACTTGCATGTGTCGTCAAGTTGACCCAGTTGCAGTGATCAAGCCCCACCTAGCACCCCGCGCCAGGCTTGCGCAGCATTCCTGAAGCGGACGCCCTCAAGGATAACGCTCTCAAATACCCTCTCCGCTCGAAAGCGGAGGCGTGTTTCTATCCCTTCCTGTGATTTCGAGGCCGAACTTGGCAAGCCTACTACACCAGAGCCAGCCGTAGAAGAGACTGATGTGAGTCCCATTTCGTATGCTGCACCCTTCTGGACGTTCGCCGGGCTCTATTTTCTCCCAGGCGGATCGTTTTGTACCCATTCGGACACCCTCCTCCATACCCCTTCATATCACCCCTCGCACGAATCGCATCGCCAAGTCCTTTGGACTTTTAGATGACCGCATCTTGACCTACACTGAGGGTCCCACCACTTCGCCATCCGAAACAAAACTTCGGTCCATGCTACGTCGAAGCGCTTCCGAACTTTTCAACGTTCCTCGGTCAACTTCTTCTATTTCCGCGAAGGCGAATCTGGCAACGCGCAAGCAGTTCGTGATGGCCTTGGACGGGCCGGGTATCTCACGGGATCCGTTTGCATTCTCCATGACGTGGTCCCGAACGAATCACATCGGAGTGGCGTTCAAGTCTGATGTGTACTTTCAAAACCTTGAAACCCGGGCGATCGTACATTTATGTCGTGTCCCCCTGGAGGACGGTCCAGTGCACAGCATTGATTGGCGCGATGATCCACAGTCACATGTCGTGGGCCTCGGCACGACGAGTGGCAGCGTCCGTGCTTGGGATGTGCTATCATTAACCCAGATGGTTGACTGGTCGGATGACAAGTCGTCTGTAGGAGGGATGCACTGGAACGAGAATATTTTGGCTGTCGGGAGAAAAGATGGACGGGTGTCGCTTTATGATCTGCGGACTCCAAGGGAGTTTCGCCAGACACGAGGCCATAAACGACACGTTCACGGGGTTAAATGGTCACCAGATGGCAAATTTTTGGCGACAGGTGATCATTCGGGGACCGTTCAAATTTGGGATCAAAGGGCAAACCATTACCTCACGTATGGTGACAAAAAACTACTGGCTAAGCATGACGGACCTGTCAAGGTAAAGTCATATACATTCGCTGGACCCGTACTTTCGCTAAACTGAATTTGGTAGGCCATATCATGGAGTCCGTGGCAGAGTGGTCTCGTGGCGACGGGTGGAATATTCCCGGATGGTGCAATACAAATATTCGATGTGAATAAGATCTCGGCCGTCTTTCCCCCACTAATCATCAATACGTACACGAATGTTACTTCGCTCCACTGGTCGCCGCATTGCAAGGAGCTATTAAGTACGCACGGTTCGTCCTGGAAGAAGTCTCAGGCGCTCTATGAGGAACCCCCACCGGCCAAGGAAACACCTGTCACACCCTTTACGAACTCTATGACGGTCCATGCATACCCCTCTTGCGAAAGGATCGTTTCCGTCATTGGTCATACTGCCCCCATTGCACATTCGTGTATTGGACCAGATGGATGCTCTGTATTTACAGTTAGCCCTGTCGAAGAGACCATCAAGATGTTCAAGGTTTGGGCTCCCCCCGGAAGCGAGACAAGGAACGAAGACCAAGGACTTAGTCGCAAGAATGCCATTCGCTAGAATCATGTACCCTGATATTGTATTTCCCCATACTAACATATTCCTTGTTGCATGACAGTGATCATACTGCTTGTTATATTTCTTGTTGACTGTTATCGTCTTTAAGTAATATCCGTCTGTTATGGGATGAATTCTGTCGATTTATGATTTCTCGTGCGATTGACAAGTGGGCTGACAGGGTGTGGGAATGAAATGCCCCTTCAAACTTCGACTAACAACTTGGATAGCATTACGCAGCACACCTCACTTGAGCATTTCTCAAAGCTAGCTTAACATGGCACCCCCCGGGACACCAGAACGTTGGTATCTTCATATTTGTCGCCGCCACAGCTTGCTCACGTCCTGACGACGATTACAGAGCCCCGGGAAGGCAACAAGCCAGAGCCGCTCGGCAACATTGGCTTGCTTATCCTCGCGACGACCTGCACGATGGGTTTGCTGTATCTCTTATGGCGTCGTGCAAGCAGTCTGCGCACCGTTGTCTCGCATCAGTGAGTTACCCAGTTCAATCGTGTGAGTGTGGCCCCCTAACCTTCGTCTCCCGTTTAGACTCAAGACGTGGACCACGCCAGACGGACAAATTCGTCTTTCTGAGGACGATGGTCCTGCAGCGACCGAGTTCTTGGCTGATGACGAAGCGCCGGGAACAACAGACCACGACGACCCTTCATTCGAAGCGGTGGACAGACCAGAAAGTAATCGTACCGCACCGTAACGTATGTCTACAATCGTCCTATCGTATCTGTTTGGCTTTTGTCTCGCTTCTCTAGGTCCTGTATAGTCTTACATGCAGAGTCAGGCTGGTCCGATTATCTCCCAATCCTTTTCTGACGTGCGAAATGTTATCCGGGTAGTTTCCTCTCCACGTTGCGTTATCTCTTCCCTGTTGTGCTCGAGGATCTCTACATAATGTTGAGTTTCCATCACATCCGTGGGACTGAATACCTCTTAAGATATTTCTACAGTATTGCTCCAAAATGTCAATTCTAGGTTTATTCAATGGGCAAGCGACTGCGCTACGGGTGCCACCCTGCCATAAAAAGCATCAATATGTACACAGTCTGACAGCTTTCGTGGTGTTCGCTGTGCTAGTGGGCACTGTCCACGCGATCGAGCAAATAACCCACGTCCATTACAATTTTGGTTATCGTTCCAAATTCAAGCGTTGAGGATGTACACTTTTACCTCTTCACGGGATGAACAACCTCGTGTCGTCTTTAATCACCTCGGTATCTGTTTCGTCTAACATGCATCTTATCTTGGCGCCCTCGGGAAGTTGTTCCGGGCAGACAAATTTGTGTACACTGCGAGTATCCTCGATCTCAAATCTGTTGTAACGTCCAGCAACAGCTGACGGTGGTGATAATGTGGAGACGATGCTGCATACGGTTACTATTAACATTCCGGTGAGTAATTACGAGGCCTTCAACGCTGATTGGTATCAAACTCCTCCGATCCGAAGATACAGTTAATATTGGTATCCACGAGGTTGTATTCACGACCTTACCCGAATGGGACTGGCATTTTTAGAACGTTTGAACTTCGCGAAAGCGGGTGTAAACGCGGGATCTAGGCCATTACTGATTTTCTCAACGGGCTTAAATCGATGTTAAGAAATCGAGGCAAACTATTTGTGTAGGCCCTCGTGAATATTTTTTTCTGCGGGAACCGAGTCGGCCAACAATAGACGTTAACTCGCATGCAAAGATAGCCATATGCATATATGTATATGGAACAAATTCGTTAGCGGGAGCGTACGACATATATCCGTACCACGGTGTTTCATGTACGCTTGAAGAAGAAAAAATACCTTCGGTGGTTGACGGGATGAGACTCACGCATGCGGTATGTTTCCAGGAAGCATCAACATCCGTTTTGACCCGTATTTCCTTCGTGGTGTTCTTTCCCTCGGCTCGGACCATGGGATAAGTGTCCGATCGATACCAAATTTCACACTTGGGGTGTCAAGGCCTTCGGTACCGAAATTCCGTGAGCGGCTTATTTAATTTCGTGATCCTCAGTGACCTGGAAGACTGTTCGCTCGGTTTTCGGAGTATAATACCGGCGGCGGTGCATATGTCGCCATACGATATTAGCAAGAGGGGCGTTCACACATACTGTGTGTATTTAATGAACCTTATGGCGACCCCCACAAGTATGGAGAAGTAAGTTGTAATTACGTTGTCAGGTCCGGTGAGTGTTTCAACTGTTTGGATGCTTCGAAGATGACCTCCGCGTCACGGCCTCGGGAAATGGGGAATGTCTCACCCCTAATATTAGAAGAGAGGCTATTCTTTGATACGACAAATTTTCTCAAGGCTGGCAAGAGCCTGAGACCCGGTCCCGATGGCAATCACGTGTATCTAGTGGTAAGAGTATAAGCACTGAGCTTCGTCGTCGACAGAACGGCTTCGATGCTACATTCTCCTCGCAATCGCCAAAGGTTCGTGATTCTGCTACGGATACGGTCGTGGAGTATCGGAAATAGACATGTCCATTTGAGCTGATAAGTTTAATTAGACGCCGAGTCAAGTGACCTTACCTCTCTGCGATGTTATGATCACGTATGAGACTGTCGACCATATAAAGCGTAGCCTTGCAAGCCTACCATAGAAACCTTTGCCGAGCCAAAATTGAAGACTAGGCAAGGTACAATGTGTAGAGGAATATTGAATAATTTTGTTTCAAGTCAGGTCGGCACTACTTATTCTCTATAGCTGTCTCGCCGTAATTTCCGTATGTGGATGGTCGGCATTCAAAACTCAAGTGAGTCAGAAGTCTTTGTCTCTTTCGCCTCTGGACCGTGGCTGCTGCATGCACGTGTCGGCCACATTTATTGAACCAATGCCACTGTTTACGCTTTAAATGCACGAGTTTACGTCCTGTTGATTTGTTGGGGACGATCGGATACATATTATTGGGGTTGAATATGGAGCCGAGGCAGGTGTTGAGAAGTTGAAGGGCCACTGGGGCCCTGACTTAGACGGTGTCGGTTGAGCTGCAAAAATCACATGGGATCGGGGGTGACTACCACTTCTGGGTGCAATTGGTAAGGCCCACGACTTTGTAATAATTTCAAACAAATGATCGGGGAGGAAAGGGGCGTTGTGGGCGCTTAAGTGCAGGCTTGAGTTCGAGGACACTGTCACAAGTTGCGGGCCGTCCGGGATAGTACTGTGATGCGCTGGTGACCGGTGACGTTATGTTGCATTGGCCAAACTGTGGCAGTGCCACTGTCAACGGCCGGCCGATATGTGACGTTCTCTCACAAAAGTTCTTTATTTGACAATTTGCACAGGTGGATCCTGCGGTACCTCGACGCCCGTGCTGTAGGTATTGTGTAAGTCATTTTTGTCATCGCCGTGACCTTGAAGTCGTGCGTGATCCGATGCGATGACATCAGCTGCGGTAATGTGTGAAACACCTTCTTTATTTGTACATCACTCCCTACATAAGCTGCCCAAGTATACTCGTCCAGCGCCTCGTCTGCCCTCGATGTTCGCGTCGCTCTCCTCCTACTTGCCCTCCGCCCTCCAGCAGCTGACGCCCGTCACTCGTCCCCCAGACCTCCCCGTATCCCCGCCCGCGTCCCCGCCCTCGTCCGCCACCGATACCCCCCGTAAGAAGGAGAGGAAGGACAAGGAGAAATTGCCGAACGAGGTCCGTCTACCCCTCTCGGTCTATTTGCAACTCAGCCCCCATCCAGGCCTTTATCATCGTCCGACCACCCCCCTCAAAGTCCGCACAACCACTCAGCCTCCAGCTCCAGCTCGTACCCCCTCAGTCCCGTAACGATAGACCCGTGCAGGCACTCGATTCCTCTTCTCCCGATGATCTCGACACGGATCTCCAGCGCACCCAATCGAACAGGTCGGAGACATTCTCCCATGCCTCTGGCTCCGTCTCTTCCTTTGCTTCCACCTCCACGTCCGGCTCGGGTCGTCGCATGATCATACCACTTTACAATTTAAACGTGCATTCCGTAATGCCTTCCACAATCCTGGATGCTGGTACAGATGCAAAGGTTGCCAAGTTTGCCAAGCGCGGTTTGGAGGTGATTGGTTTAGCTTTCTTTGAACCCATCGAAGTTCGCCCCTCTACTCCCGCAAATGGTTCCCTGGTCGCACCTGCGCGTCTCAGCCTTGACGACTCGCGACCTGACTTCGGCACCGCCTTCGGTCTATCCCCTTCTCGTCCTCCCCTGACCCAGAGTCGCCCTAACACCAGCCACGCTCCCATAAGCGCGTCGTGGGGACAACCTCACAAACCCGCCATCATTGCACCACCACTTGATCCCCCAGACGCGCCCCCTCAGCGACTCAACAAAAAGCTGTTTTCCAGGATTTTCAAGAAAAAGGATGTTGCTTCACCACTTTCCATTACCGTCAAACTTCCAGATGATGCCGCTATCTCTCAACCTACTCAGTTGCCCAGCAGCGTTTGTCTTCCTGTCGAGGTTGCTGCTTCACAATCCCCCTCTCCCCATCACGATGGCTGGTCATCTGTAGCATTCCCGAGCACCACTGCTTCTCAAACAGCCGTCCTTGGTGTTCATCCCACCCTCTATCCACCTGCCGGTAACCCCAAAGGTCGCCCCACTAAATACGCATGGGTCGTACGAAAATGGCTCAAGGGAACCGACACGAGTATTTTAAATGGCGTGATGGGCAAGCTTAGTCCAGGAGCACGTGACCTGAGCATATCCAATACATCGAATATCGAGGTTCGTTTCGAGTGGTCTAGGGAGCAGAAGAAGGGGAATGCTCGTAGACAACGGGCAGATAAGAGTTCGAGAACGCGCGAAAGTCCTGATCCCGGCCGCAGTCGAACGCAGAGCAACGTCAAGCAAACACTCAGTTCACTTAGTCCTGACATGCTCAATCCTCGCATTTCCTTCATCTCGCACATGAGTTCTGGTTCGGATACTGCGACCAGTCACAGTCATCCACATGTCGAAGATTCGGACGAAGACAGTGATCCTGAAGACTCGGAGACGCCGTGGACATGCACCGTGGTCGTAGAACGTCTTGGGCAAGTGTCACAGCAAGGCGACAATGATGTACGAGAAACCGATATTCGTCTCAAAGTTGCCACGCTTGTACCTACACCACATCACCCCAAGGTCGTCGGTCTGCTTAAGGTGCCCTTCCCGCTACCCGATATCGAAGTCGAGCGCCTAATGGTAAGACGGCGGCTTGTGACCGCACAAGGCATCAGCAAGCCGACAGTGGCCAATGCAACCGAGTTTATCCTGACTGCAGAGGATATCAAGGACACTGTCTCGTCGACTGCACTCTGGCTTGTCGTTCGGGAAGCGTTTGGTGGCGTTGGCAGAGAACGAAAAAAGGGTAAATCGTGATCACTGATATGATCCCCATTTGCGTCAGCTCCGCTTCTGGACACTCCTTTGCTATTTATCCATTTTCGCGAGGCCAAGATGCCTTCGTCATGCATGTTTCGGGTTTCTCCATTCATCGTCATATTTATGAAGCGTCTTCATATCCCGCTTTGACTTCGTCTACAGCTACTTCTCTCGCTACTTCTCTGTCTTACTTTGAGGAATTACAGCCACTATTGATTCACGCTGCTCATCCATTTGTACTCATAGCTGACATGCACGTTCTTTTTCTTTATTTTTTTAAACCTTAATCTTCGCATTTTATACACGGGGATAAATCTACCTACTTATTTGGATCTATACATGGTATGTGTATCATGTAGAATGGAAAGTACCGACACGTCAGGTGATTTGCGGTGTTCTGCACTCTACTTAACACGATCGTCGCATTTTTATTCGTGAGAATGGCGCGTGCTGCTTGCTCCATGGGGCGAGCCCCGACTAGAAATCTGGGCTCGGCAGGTCGCTCCGGGGAGATGCGATGTGGGCTCGGCGAGAGGGCAATGACGCACATGACATCGTAATGGCCTTCGGACCGACCGTTGAGATTGCTCGGATTGAAAAGGGCTTTTTATTTGCTGTACGCTGCTGCGGGTCGTGTCCCATACCCATAGACCGTTGGGAACAGACGTCGCGTATGAACGCCGACTACGGCGCTTGAGGTGGAACGTGGCCACACATATTTTGGGACTCGTCGGTTGGGCTCGATCGTCGTTTCCCACCGCCATATTTTCACGGCTGCAAGCGTCGACGGTCGAGCGAGGAAATAACCTTGAAAAGACACGGGAGCGAGATGAGGAAACGAGAAGCACACTCTTTGAGAGAGAGGGGGGGGAGGGGCAGAAACGGAAACCTCAAAATCGTTCTTGCGAAAAAAAAGTCAAGTTGTCGTTTGCCCAAAACGTGTGCGTCTTCCCATCGGGCCCGAATATTAGATGGTGTCGAAGCGGCCCGAACAAAAAGGGCGACCCAGGGGCGCAAGTACACGCTCAAAGCGAGGTTAAGACGTAAAAGGTAGGAAGACACCTGATCTCACTGAACGGGTGGCATCAAAAGCGGAACCATCCGGGAGGCTCCACATACCAAGAAATCGCAAGGGGGGGGACCGCGGAACGTTCATCCAAAGGGTGATGCCGATACGAATATGCCGATGGACCGATAAAAATGAAAGATGACTCAGCTAACTCGCGGGAAATTTTGATCATGTTTTCTCGTCATGCCTCAACATGATGAACAAGGTTTTAGCAACGGACCGCGGGCCATCCGTGTCGTACAGGGACTTGCAAGCCTGTGAAACGTCGTGATGATAGGGCGCAATCGAAAACACACAGCTCGGATAGATGACTGCGTAACCATTGGTATTGGCATAGGTTTCGTCGTTGCACCTAACGGGTCCGATGACCCCACGCGGGGTCGTGGCGACCTCGGATCGGCGTGGAATATGCTTCGCCGAGGGCTCAAACGGCCGCGGAACGGTGGGAGTACTCACTTGGCTCATTTTCGGTGAGAACAGAGCGGGAGGGGCGGTGCCATTGTGGCGCGCGATGGGGTAACGTTCTGGAACGACACTGCCAAAAGGTTGGGAAATGCGATGGGCGTGAGATTGCTGGCGTCTGCCGTAGTTACGAGGATGGGTATTGGGCAAAGGGAATGACGGCTTGCGTATGGCATTGTATTGCAAAGGTACTATTGTGTGAGATGATCAACATGTGAAACGAACAATGCGTCGCGACGCACTTGAGCAGCAATGGCGACGATGGGCGACGAGGACGTCGAGGATGATGTCGTGCAGCGAATCGGCGGCGAAAAGACGGTAGTGTCCAGAGCAAATTTTTCAGGGGACGTGTAGAAAGACAGAGGACCTATCACGTGCGATAAGCGTCACGTCTACGGAAGCCAGTTTTGAATCAGAGTAATCTATCTTTATATGGCTTGACCGAGTGTTCTGGGTTCTCGAAGGTGGGGCTGTTTGAAGCGAAGGAATGGCCAGGTCCCGTGATGGAATTGAGAAGACGTCGGAGACGTGTCAAGGGAAGAAGACGAGACCCCCGTGCAAGTGACAGGAAGCGGCACTACATAATCGGCGTGATGGTTATTTTACAGTTGTATTGACAGTGTGGGTTATATGGACACGTACGGTCTTCCGTGTGAGTGACAGAGAAGTGCCGTCAAGGTCGACTCGGCCATTGAAACTGTCGTTCTGGTGTACTCCATGATGGCGACTGTGAGCCCGTCGAGCACCGCGGCGGCGTGCGTAGGACTCGGTACGGGCGGAGGCTGGAAGGGGAGCCCGGGAGCGCTGAATAGCTCGGCTCCGCTCATATTCCACCACGATGTCGTTGGCCACACGTCGTCTCCGCTGGGCATCCCATGAAGATTCATACGGCGAACGGGTTTCAGCGAATTTACCGCCACTGCGAGGATATGCCCCACGTCAGAGGGTACCGTGCGTGTCGGCAGCGTGTTGTAATTAAGCCAACTGGTGGGTTTATCCCGCGAGTAAGAGAGGATCATGACTCGCTTCGTGCTCAAACTTTGATTGACCCCTTGTCACGGGTTGGCTTAACAGATACCGTTCCGGCTCGCAGTGCCTCGGACTCTGACCTAGGCCAAAACATCTTAACTCCCAGGCATGGAACCAGATCGCTTCGGTCCCTCGCCCGCAATGAAAAGGTGTCTGATGCGGCGCAGTCCCGCCAAGATCTCGCACCATCCGTCTTTCCTAAATCTAGTATCCGACTCTTCTTTACAAGTCCGTATGACCATTTCTAAAATAACGCTGCCGAGGTGGTCTATACCCTACGTTTTGTCAGGCTGTACAGGCTTGGGAATACGTATTTTCGCCAGGTTTACGACTTTCGTTCGCTAGCGATGGCTCTCTTCCTCCTGCATAAATTGCGCCCGCCCGGAAGGCACACCAACGCCTCATCGGCTCCTCCCCCTCCCCCCTCCACATTTCCCCTTACCGCCACATCCACACTGTCTTCGTAATGTCTCAAGTCAGATCTCTACCTGTCCATCGATTATCTCCACTCACCGTCCAATAGCCAATGCATGCCAGTTACATCCCAAATGGGACTGAAGAGATACCAAGAGTGCCACGAAGGACACCGATGGCATGCCAATTCTGTAGAGGTATGTCCACCACTGGCTCCCCCCTTGGACTTGGCACAAATTCATCTCTTTCCGCGTCTTCGCCGTCTCCTTTGCAAGGCCGAAAGCTCAAGTGCGACGGCAGTCGACCGAGTTGCAGTAATTGCAATCGTCGCGGCTATCCGTGCGTTTACGTGCCCGTGTACGTCACCAGTCCTTTCTCGTTTTGTCGAGCTTCCCCCCATACTGCTTGATAATGTTTAGATCCGCTGAGCAGCAAAAATAGATCCTCCGACTTACTTTTTCTTCTTTTATTCATTCTTTTATTTTGCTTTCCTTTTTTTTGTTTTAATTTCTTGCAGCATTCTGTTCGCTTCCGGCTGCACCCAAGTTAGTGGATCCATTCTCACGATAGGATCGCTCTGGGGCTAGCGTCCCCCCCGCCCCGGCGCCACCAGGGCGGGACCGCCTGCCTTGGCTCGGACGGGATCCGGCCGCGGGGAAAACGCATCTGAATCGTAGATTGAGCTATACGTACATCGCATAAGTAATCCACCTTTGTAACACTGCACAAGTCCTTTGAAATCCACATATCGCTTAGTCTGCTCCGTGCGGGGTTGCCGTACAGAAACGGCTCCAAGCTAACTCGGACCTTGCTTGATCACCTCGGATAAGTTGGAACGATCGCCCGTTATCGAGATTTCAGCTTGAAATCCGCTAATTTACAACGCTAGAACATTTTTCTGAAGGCAACGTTTGTGCTAATGTACGCATCGGGCGCGCTGCAAGGCCGATGCCGATCTTTAGCCCTTCCCCTGCGGTTCTAATCGGATGGCCAGGTTCCAGCAGCCTCGTTATCGGAAGCGAGAGGCTGTGCAGGAGCGGAGTGACAGGATCAAAAACAGCGCTTCGCGCGACGGGACTGCCGCCATGTTTGGTCTAGTCCAATGATAGTTTGTTGGACAGCTCGGCCGCGTAATCCTTCTGTCACACGTTCATCTCGTCATAAATTGTTGCGCCCGGCAGCAAAAAAAGGCCATATCAAAATGAACGCAGAAAACAATTCAATGAAGCGGAACAGAGTGCGGTTTTTTCTCTCTCTTCGGTTCGCCTGTGCATTGCACGAATATCACCGCGGATGGACGGGGGACGGGCAGCTCAAACAACGTACACGAACGTTCAGCGACGTGTTCTTCAATTGAAGAGCCGAAATGAGTGTCGAAATGTAATTTACTCTCCATTATTTGGAGGAAACAGATCTACATATTCGTTCATCCACAGCTTTCTTGACAGTTTTTTCTTTCTCTCTTTTGGAGGGGGAACAGTACACGTGTGTTCTGTGCGGACGTAGGGGGCACACTTGTAATGAAATTGAGCGCTTAGACTGCTTCAGCGCTTGCCAATGGCTGAAAAGTTGCCCAAAGGCAGATATCAGAGAGGACCACAGTGTGACACAGATCCTATAAATAAATGGGGACTCGGGGACTCGGAGACATCGAAGATTGGACGGCCCATCGTACGTTCCCACCGTGCTTGAAAACTGGTCCGCGATTCGGACGGAATGAACTGAAAAGAGGCTAAGAGAGCTATCCTGATCTCCCATCTTCTGTGGATGGAAGAGGGTATCTTCTCAGCAACTTATCCAAGCGAACAAGGGCCATGATGCGATTCCGGAAGGCCTGCAGTCGAATTTCATGGGGTTTGAAGACATTCTCGTCCAGACTGTGACACATTCATTCTTTTTTTTTTTTTCAAAATCTTCGGCGAGAGAAATTTCGCAGGAGACGGAGTTGGAACCATCTTGCCGAGAGGCATGTGCTAGCGCCCATGTCTGGAAAGTGACAGACGAAACTGAACCTTGAACCTCAAGGCCACATGCCTGGAACCTCTTGTACATAACAAACTTAGACACTTTCGCATCGTGGGATGCCCGATGGCCCGGCTCGCATCATACGAACGACCGTCCCTCCGCATCGCATTGTCTTTCAATTTCTCGGCAAGTATTGACAATTAGCCTTCGAAGTTTTAGAATGCGACGCGGAGCGGTCATTTTACGAACGGTGTCATCGCTAAGTGTGTAGCTCATCGTATCCCCGGATTGCGTCAAAAAAAAAAAGAGGTAGGCAAAACCTCCGCCAGACAAGTTTAGAATCGACGTACGTGATAGTGTGAACTAGCTCAGGACCTCCGGTGAGCTTTTGGTCGATATCAACGCACTGACGCCGCTTGCAGGTAGTTGTATCAAGGAACCAGGAAAAGAACCATCAAAGTAAATGTCCTTACTGTGACACCGTACCGTTTTGCACCAGGGTCTTACGTAGTTTGACTGGTAGCTTTTTTTTCTTAGATTGCAAACTAAGTTTGGCCAGGGGTAGGATTGCTTTTGTTTCTGCCTCCATGACTCACTATTATTTTGATAAAGAAGGTAAAGCGGGGTTTCTTCCGCGAGGAAATATATTAGTCCAAACAGCGTATAGTCGTGCAATCCTCGGAACTGTTTGGCTTTTCTTCGCAAATTACTAGTACCAATTCAGTTCATTCTAGCTCAATGCGGTTAGTATAGTGTCGACGAAGAACACAAAAATTTTCTTGACAAGGCATGATGGGAAATGTCCGGGCTCGTGGTTGATCCGAGCGCCACAAAGGCGCCCTCGGGTTTACTTAGAGCCTTCCATTTTTACAACCAACATCCAACTTGGGTTTAAGTACTTACGCGTCACGGGCGCAAGGGATTTGTGAACGAGCCAGCTACAGGCTGGCTCCAACCTTGCGAACCATCGCTATTGTTATTGGTACCCGTGATCCGTAAACTTTGCGCCGTCAGAGGTCGCTTGGTCCGTGGAAAATACGATGGTAGCTTGCGGCGCAGAAGACGCGGGGAGGTGCGGGGCAATAGACTTTGGTAAATATTATTGGAGAAACAAGCACTACATGGTTAGCACGCAAAACAGAAGAGAGAAATGACGGTTTGGCAAGTAGTTGGCATCATAGTGACAGCTCCCGAAAATATTCAAGTCAGGCCATTTCGGGTGCAGTCCTTGATTAGTTCACACGCAGTCGCGTCCAGTCTTGTCCAAAGTTCCCTTCGTGTCTTTCGTCATGGCCACGAAAAAGTCCACCAATGACCTCCTCAATCCCCGTACAACATCCTACGAGTTCATGGGTCCGCCCGGTGCCTTCGTCATCACCTTGGGCGTGCCCATCATCACCTACCTGCTCTACTTTGGTTGCTCCGAGTCTGCTGGTGCCTGTCCACCTTCTTACGCCTTTTCTCCCTCTCTCGTGGCTGCACAGGTACAGGATGCTGTTACGAGCACACAGTGGTGGGCAAGTCTCTGGGATACCGAGGCGGCGTTGATCTACTTGGCTTGGTATGCTTTCTGTGTCGTCGCATGGGCTGTCTTGCCAGGCGATTGGATAGAAGGTGCCACAATGAGAAACGGAGAGAGAAAAAAGTACAAAATTAATGGTGCCTATCCCTCCCTTTTCTTGCATTTCTGATTTATCGTGACGCGTCATCAGCGTTTTCAACCTTTCTCCTTGCTTTGGGAATCACCACTGGCTATATCGTCCGTTACGGACCTGGGTCCTTTACCTTTTTCTACGATAAATGGGTCGGTTTCCTCACCACTTCCCTCATGATGTCCATCGTGCAAGCAGTGGTGGTGTACGCTGGCTCTTTCAGGGAGGGCGCGCTACTCGCGCTTGGTGGCAACTCGGGTAACCCAATCTACGACGTTCGTCTCGTTTTGCATTTCAGTTACGAATCTAATTCTCGATTATTATTATTATTATTAGTTTTTTATCGGCCGGGAATTGAATCCCTCTATCGGTTCGTTCGATATCAAGTCCTTCAACGAGCTCCGCCCTGGTCTCATCCTCTGGGTCCTCATCAACATTAGCATGGTCTGTGCGCAAGCCGCGAGGCGTGGTGCATGGGAGAACGTTACCTGGAGTATGTGGCTCGTTCTTGCCTTCCAGGGCTTCTATGTTGCGGATTCCTTGTACAACGAGGCAAGCGTCTCGTCGTCCTTCCCTTTGTTGACTGACTGATGAATGCACAGCCTGCCATTTTTACAACCATGGATATTACAACGGACGGTTTTGGATTCATGCTTGCTGTCGGCGACCTCACCTGGGTACCTTTCGTGTACTCCTTGCAGGCACGCTACCTTGTCTTCAGACCTGTAGAACTTGACATCCCAAGCACTCTTGGCATTCTTGCCCTCAATGCGATTGGCTATTGGATCTTCCGAGGTGCCAATGGCGAGAAGAATGATTTCAGGAATGGAAAGAACCCAAAAAGCAAGTGATTGAAATTATGGCGGTTTCTGCGACTGACAAATGGTGAAATAGATCTCCAGTACTTAACAACTGAAAAGGGATCTAAGTTGCTCATATCGGGTTGGTGGGGTCGATCGCGCCATCCAAATTACTTGTGTGTTTCCTCTTTTCTTGCTTGGTCAAGTGATGCAACTCCCGTGTTTACTCGCGATCTCACAGGGGCGATCTACTCATGGCACTCGCATGGTCTCTCCCCACTGGTTTCGAGACAGCCATCACGTACTTCTACATCACCTACTTTGCTGTGTTGCTCATTCATAGACAAAGACGGGATGATGAGAATTGTGAAAGGAAGTGAGTCATGCGATCGTAAATCTATCCTTTGTGTCAATGTGCTGATTAACACTGCGACAGGTATGGGAAAGACTGGGAAAAGTACAAGCAACTCGTCCCCTACCGTATTTTTCCATACGTATATTAAATCTTGTCCATTTGACTTGTCGATGCTTATGTCACAGTAATACAAAATCACTGACGATGGAAGTCGATCTAAAAAAACGTTATATCTGTAGATCGACGTTGCAGTACGTGTTTGACTTCACAGATGCCAACACTGGTAGTGCTCTACTCATTATATTGTCTGAATCTTCTATTCCGAATCAGCCTACACGTAACGGATTAATTCTTTGCTGGCTGTAATCTTTTCGGTCCAGTCAAGTAACTTGCCGTGCCAAGGTACCTGGGCAAAGCGAGAGGTCATTCAATCATATAAAGTCGTCACCACGCTCCGGAAACCCGAAGCGCTCTCTGACTTGACGGTACGCTATCCACCCACGCAGCTCCTGGTCTTCAAGTTGGATGTCACCAACTAGGCTGACTTTGGCCACCGACGTCATGTTCAATAATGCTAGCTTGGGGATTATGGGCGAAATCGAGTCCGTCGGCGAGGCAAACGTGCGCGAGATCTTTGAAGTCATCTTTTAGGGTGCGATGCGGGTGATACAGGAGGCAGTGTGGTTCTTCCGAGATGTCAACAAGCCGATCGGAGGAAGGCTACTACAGGTCTCTTCTCCACTGGGACTTTCAGGTATTGCGGTCTTCCGGCTTTTCTTAAGTTCATCTACTGGCGTGCTGATCCGAAAGCATGACGCTAACGCTCTTTGAACAACCGCACATTTGGTAAGTTGTGGTGCTCATATGTGTGTAGACCGCCCCCCTCGATCCAACTTGCCTTTTTTCTCTAGCATTGGAAGGCCTCTCGGGATGTCTCGCTGATAAACTTGACTCAGCATGGAACATCAAAGTCATTTGTCGTTTTCGGGTCTGGTTCGAACTTTTTTTGATCCGGTTTCTTCCTCGATATATAGGTCACGATTCTTGAACCTGGACCATACCGTACCGAGTTCGCGCAGAGGAACTGCACAGTGCCACAGCACCCTGCGTACGCCGACCCGACCACGTCAGCATCGCGGCTCCGCAAATCCATGGCATTTCGGTGCTTGACGGCGACGTCATCAAGGCTGCCGTTGCCATCCGAGTCGAGCAGGTCACACAACTCGAGGACCCGCCGATCCGCTTTCCGATGCATCGCAAGGTCGCGGGGATGATGAGGGACAAGGTAAAGGGTCTGGAAACTATGGCGGATAAGTTTAAGAACTAGACGATGAAAATTGAGGCCTCGACGACGTTGAGGCCACATAGGGGCTGTAAGTGTGGGCCTTTAGGGGTGTGATTATACAGTGTGTAATGTGGATGCTTGTAGTGTCTGAATGGGATTTCAATGATATCTAGCTTTGCGATTGCGCCTTGATCCCATCGTCAGAGTGGGCTCAATTGTAAAAGCCGGCAGTTCCTCGTTGCTCTGTACAAAAACGTTCCATCGGCACCATTGTGCGGAAATTTTTTAAAGTCAAGTAGAACCCAGGATGCCTTTGGAAGTTAACGCAGGTGCGTTTTACGAGAATCTCAGTCAAGGTTTGATTCTCTCAACCGCCATGCAGTGCAAATTCATCCGATTAGTCAACGTATGAATATAAGATATACTCTCTCACCTCATCACATGACAGTGGTCATGATGCGCCTCTGTCGGACTGGCGTGAGTGTCGCCCTCGGAACACCGATGGACAGTTCCGCACAAACCCACCCATATCTATCAAATAGGTTTCTCAACTCAATAGGGCCAAACCTACCACAAACAGGCAGCAAAATATAGCCGTATTACATGAAATTTGTTCCTTAGTCCGTGTTACCCGGTGATTTGGAGGAAATCTCGGATAGTTCATTGCCGCGCGACGCCCATACACGACGTTGGCTGCTGGTGACCGGCAAAAACATCATTCAAGATTAGAAGTGCCGGAAACGTCGTTGAGGGGCGGTGACCCGCGCTGATGGACATATGGCATGCGTGTCGTCACCCAGACAGATTTCCGGAGATATCCAGAATATGCGTCAATACAGGCTATATGTGACAGGTTCTAGCACGAAGCGACCCCGAACTAGAGTGTTTGGCCCTCGTCCTTTAAGTCAGCACAGGCGGGTCATCAATTTCATACTTACTTTGTATTTCCCCATCTGTGTGCCCGCGTGACCACTAGTATCTTGACCAAAAAGCCAGCGATTTTTTTGGCAGCGATGGCAGCCTTTCCCATCCTCTTACAGGTTCGCGTTCGGCTAGCGCATTTGGGGACTGAAAGGGGCAGCAAACCCACTAGTGCATTAGGAGCACGGACTGCGGTCCGCAAATGTTCGTAGGACCAGGTAGTCGTTCAGATCCAAGGTTTTTGGTCGAAGAACGAGAATGAAACAAGTTCGTCGGTCTCGGAGACATATAGTACCGAGCTTTGGCAATTTGTAAGGTGCACGGAGAGTTCTGTTGTAAGACTACGAGATGCTGACGACGTTGTAGGGGGTTTTAATCGTTCACGTACTATATTAAACCAATGTACTCATAGATAGCTGGCCTAGCATGCTTATTTTTTGTCTAGTTTCAAGCATCAAGCAGTGGCATCATGTTCATAGCGGGTCTTGACTAGGACTCTTGACTCCAGATTTAACTTGTGTGCACATTTGTCCGGTTCTCCGAAGTAGGATCATCTAGTAGTAAAATCAAGCATGAATTGCATATGGAGAAAGTTTCAGAAACCGGGGGCTCCTTGAACTTGTACCACCACCATGGGCAAGTTTTCCCACGTTAAAAGTGGGCAAGGATGGGCGAAAAATGATCACGTCCTGCTACCAGCTGCCCCCCAAGACAAGCTCACCTACCCGAGCCCACGATCCAAAATGAGCAAACACCCAAGGCACCACAACTCGAACCAATATTATGCTAAACCAACAACCAACCAACTATCAAAAGGAACACAGGCGGATCCTCGGCCCTACAATCTCAACCCACAAAAACCCCAAGCAAAAAATGATCACCACGTCAAATCATGAAAACGAACGCATCCAAAGTCAAACACATATGGTCCACCATCGTCGACAAAGACGCATACCTTCCGCCAAACTGGGTGACACAAATCCCTTGAGGTTTTAGTGGGTATTAGTTCACCAGACCCAGAGTCCCACACCCCCCGCAAAGCGGGGCGTGCGTAAAAGCAAATTTCCTCGGACCGGTCAGTTTGCGAACGACCGCCTTAGTGTATCATGTAGAGCTAGCTTGGTTGCTACATAATAATATCACTTGTCAAAAAAAAAAAAGTTTCAGAAACCAGTAAAGCCGTTCTGAGTTCCGAGTCAAGTACAATGTAAGACGATGGACGTATATCAGAGAGCTTACCTACATCCTCCCAACTTCACACTCTCACTAAGACTGCTGTCACTTCTTCGTCTATCATGACAGATACAGAGTCGAAGTCGAACTACTCATCGGGGAGCGCCGGGGTACAATTGAATTACTGTCCGAAGTACGTTTCACTCGAGGCTTCTCTTCCCATGCGAAGATGATGCAAATCTTTCTCGAATTCGACTTCCCAGGTTCTTTTTTTTTTCCCCGTGGACTGTCATCTGTGGCTAGTTTCATCTTATGGCATATGTCCACGGATGATACAGTACTTAAATCCTGCGATCAATCAAACAGGTAGAGTACTACATAACAGCCTGGAGAAGCACTGTGTTTTTTATTGATAAAGAGCCTCTGTTGTGTTCAGCATGATCTACTACTTCAAGTTGTGAATCTTGTGATCTGAATGGCGGCTTTGCTGACTTATTTGGTGCTCAATCTTCCGAGATGACAGGTGTCTTGACCTGGTAAAAAATCCGCTACTAGACTTCATCAGGTCAATGTGTAAGGCTGGTTGTTTCATCGATGAAACGATTTTGTCTTACGTCATTGAAAGTCTGGTTCGGTGGTTGATTTGGCTTTCTTTTCGATCGCAAGGTCACACGTGATTTTTGAGCCGGTCCGGGCTCATTCCGAACCGAGATTACTCAGAGAAACTAGACTGTCTTGCGACTCGGAGAGCCGCCAAGATCTTGATGCCTATTACTCTGCAAAATCGGCAGGTTGACGCTTACAGTGTGCAAGGGGGGCACAGAACAGCGAAACAACTTCGTAATCGAGGTCAAGATCCTATTAGGGTGTAACTTATAGCTATGGGCAATGAGCACTTCCTCCAGATTACGACGATTCGGCTTCAAACGTCTTGAGCACCTTCACTAATCTCTCCTTTCTTAACGGTATCCAAAGTGCATCTCCGCCTCCACTACCTACAGCAGCAATGCCCGCTAGAATCAAGCCATGATCCTTGAACTCGCCCAGCAAAGCCCTCAATGCCGTATCGTTTGTTGCAACGAAATTCTCTCTCGCAAGAGAGAACAAGGCATCATAATTGACTCCAAACTGCGCCATATCAGTAGGGGTGACGTCGTTTGCATTTGTCGCTGTATCTGCGGCAGCCTCCACATTTGCAAGCTGTCTGGTACCAAGGAGGGAAAACAGTTTTTTAGCCTTCAAAGTCACTGCTGCTAGAACGTGGGCAATCGCTGTTTCCGTGAGGGGTGCACCAGCGCCTGTAGTAGCTGTAGTCGCAAGCGATGAGCGAGCGCCCGTCGAGGCATACGATGCACCAGAAATGGAGGAACGGTCTGCGAATGCAAGCTCTGTATCGTAGTGCGTGAGGGTAGTTAGGTCATGCCAGAGGAAGCCATATCCACGCTTGGGACAGGCGGTATGTCCCTCCTCCGATACTGTATCCCCAACCGGGACCTTGCGCGCGAGGAGTTCGGAGGTGGACCAAAGGAGAGGAGAGCCAAGTCTGTCGACGGATGTAGCCAAGTGGATGTTAGGAGAAAGAGCAAGTAGGGAGAGTGCGTTTTTCATTTTTTGGGAACGCATAGGTGGGGCGTCGATGCTGTGTACGACAAGGTACAGACGACGCGTGTGCGGCGCGTCGGTAGAGGAGAAAAAGGAGCAGATGCGGCGCACCTGCGCATCCACGCCAGCGGCAGCAGTGTTGGTAAGGCCGGGAACTCGCTCTATGGAGGCAAGCATATCTTTGAGAGTAGTATTGGGGTGATAGCCGTTCACGACGACAACATGACCGCGGCGAGAGAGCTCCTTCGAGGCGAAATCGTTGAGGACGGTGCGTTTCGAGCCGAAGCCGTAGAACACGAGATTAAAACCCTGGCCAAGCTCGTGGGCGTAGCGGCGGAATGCTGTACGCGCGTCGCGATGACCGAACCAGCGCGTCCTGGGCTGTGAGTCGGCGGTACGAGCATCATAGGCTGCGATGGCCTCGGTGTATTCCACCTGGTCGAGGGGGGGAATGCGTGCAGAAAAGACGTTGGCGGAGGTGCGAACGCGGGACGCGGCGTGGACAAAGCAGGCATCAAAGGCGGCACGGGAATGCTGTACATTGGCGTCGGCGCCGTGAAGGACGTCGAACAAATGCGTCTGGTCGTTGTCGGAGGCGTCGGTGTCGGTGTCCATGAGATAAGTAGTTATTTATTTATTTGTTTTGTTTTGATGAGATCGATAAAGACGCGCTGATAAGAGAAAAAAAAAGTGACGTCTCTTCCTCTCCCGCATCTCATCATCATCGTCCGCAAAAATGGCTCCCGTTGGAAAGCTCTACTCGGTCCCGCATATGGGCTCGACGAAAGTCGTAAGTACCATCATACACATATGTCTAACGCCATCCTGACATGGTAGCCAAGATCAAAAGCGTTGCTGCTCTGGGTGGCCTCGAACTCGAAATCGTTACCGATTATAAACATTTCGAGGACAACAAGAAGCCCGATTTTCTTGCAAAGTTCCCCCACGGAAAGATCCCTGCTCTTGAGGGTCCGGATGGCTTCAACCTCACCGAGGGTGCTGCCATTGCCCGCTACCGTAAGTTATTCCTTCCCCTCCCCCTTGACCACAGATCGCTCGATGCGATTGGAAAGGACGAAATTTATTTATCATCAGTTATCCCTGTCTTAACTTGCGATGTCGATATACGCTATTTTCTGATCCTTGAGCATGAGTCTGATCGTACCCTAATGCCATCTTGACAGTCGCGAATTTGGCGCCCAACGCCAACCTCCTCGGCGCATCGCGAGAGGAACAAGCACTGGTAGACCAATGGACACATTTTTCCGAAACTGAGATTGCGATCGCGTCACAGTTTGTCCGCCGATTGCTTGGTGGCGGTCTGGTATACCACAAGCCTGTATGTCGATTTTTACGTGTAATCGCCAGTCTCACGATCTCTTTACAGACTCATACCTTACTTACTGAGCGCCAACTTCGGTCGCTCAACACCCTTGAGGCCCACCTTTCGACGCACACTTTCGTCGTTGGTGAGCGTATCACTGTAGCCGACTTAGCGATCGCTTCTGTTGTCTTCGATGCTGTCGGCCTCACGGCTGATGCTGAAGTCCGTGCAAATCTCGTCAATACCGTCCGTCACCTCGAGACTGTTGTCAACCAGCCCAAGTTGGCGGGTATCTTTGGCGAAATCCAGTACGTCCAAAAAGCAGTCCAGTATGTCCCTCCCAAGAAAGAGCCAAAACCTGCACCACCCCCACCGGCTGCGCCAAAAGAAAAGAAGGAGAAACCAAAGAAGGAGGAAGTGGACGATGAAGAGGAGCCCCTTGTCCCGGAAGAACCAAAGGCCAAGAACCCCCTTGATCTCCTGCCAAAATCGACGTTCAACCTCGAAGATTGGAAACGTGCCTACTCCAACAAGGAAACTCGTGGATCTGACGGCGCTCTTGAGTGGTTCTATTCCAAGTAGGTTGTTCTGTTAGTCCGTCTTCTTAAGATTTGCTGAGTTCGTGCACAAATAGCTTCGACAAGGAAGGTTTCTCAGTCTGGCGAGTTGACTTTAAGTACAACGAAGAGCTCACCCTCATATTCATGTCATCCAACCAAATTGGAGGCTTCTTCAACCGCCTCGAAGCTTCACGTAAATACCTCTTTGGTTCCGTTGGTGTCCTTGGAGAACCCAATGCATCCATCATTTCGGGTGCCTTGATCCTTCGGGGTCAAGATGTTAGAGCTGTTGTCGACTGTGCACCTGATTGGGAGAGTTACGACTACAAAAAGTTGAATTTGGACGACGAGAACGATAAGAAGTTCTTCGAGAGTGCTCTTGCTTGGGATTTGGAGATCGACGGCAAGGCATGGAAAGATGGAAAGAACGTGAGTCAGCCGTTTCCTTGCATTTAGCGGTCAAGCAGACATTGACGTCTTTTCTATGTAGTTCAAGTAAACGAGATTATTAGATTAGATAGGTGTACGCTTTCGGTGTTGTTGTGCGCGAGCTACGTTTCTTCCTTTTATCTAGGCAACTTGCATCGCACGACGACATATCCCTACGTATCATTCGATTACTGAGCTCCGGAGGCTTGAAGGTTTAATGAGACAAGCTTCATCGCGAGATCTTGACATCATTCCTATCGGTTTACAGTATGTACTGTGGCGTCCGTGGAGTGGAGGCCATAGTCCTATGTCTATGTGTAAAGGAGGGATAATTGGGCCGCCGAGCCCGTTTGCTCGTCCGTCTGATATCCCTCTCTGAGGATTGGGGTCAGGCTGCGGGCTACTGGGGACGCCGCATACAGTACGAGCAGGAAACGAGTGAGGATGGGATGAGCATGGTTTCGAACCTGCGAAAGTTCTCGTGAAGGGGGATACCGCGACCATCGCCCTTCCAAGGCCGTTTAGGGTACCAGCTTGCAGTCTTACGCCCTATCGAGGGAGCTGGCCAAAAGGCGCGACCCCGGATAGACTGGTTGCAGATCGGGAATCGATATACGGGTGGGGAGGAGGGATGCTTCCTGAACGTCGTCAGATATACCTGGAGCTGCCACGGGCATGAAGAGTCCTTTCGCATCCCCGCGGGCACTTTCGCTGCCATGCGGTACCCACGTTGAAATCATTTCAACCGTCCTTCACCATCCCCAAAGTGGCACAGACATGCCACGATGACAGACGGCACGGGGAAATCCGAGAAAGATTTGCATCATCTTCGCCTGGGAAGAGAAGTGAAAACGTACTTTGTCTCTGGAATAATTCAATCGAATCCCGGCACTCCCCAATGAGAAATCTGTATTTCGATTTCGACTTCGTATCTGTCATGATAGACGAGGAAGTGTGGTGGCGGCCTGAAGGATGTAGGCAAGCGCTCTGACATAACGTCCACCGCTTGAACACAGACTAAATTTTCGACGAACGTCTGGTTTCCGAAACTTGTTAATTCTCCATAATGTGACTGACATGCTTGATCTTACTACATGATCTTAGAGCCGGTATAATGCTCATACAAAGTTGCAAATGGCACTCCAGTTTTTTTTTTCTTCACTTAAATCGGGAGTCCTCATTACAAACATGATGTTTGGAACTGGGCAAAAATTTGGACAGAATAAGCCTGCTAGACCAGTCTACGAGTTCAGGATTGTCAGGTACGCCGCTTTAACATGGCACGTGAACGATTGAAACTCGCTGTAAGCGTCTTCGAGTCATACAGTTGCAACCAGCCACCTCCTGGTCTTGCAACAGAACTCTCCATGTACCCTTATGACTTGCCAAAGCTCGGTACAATCATCTCCGAGACCAACCGAGTTGTTTCACCTTCATTCTTCGACTAGGAACCTTGAATTTGGACGTTTTCCTGGTGCTATGAACTTGAAGGCCGCAGACCGTGTTCCTAATGCACTAATGGGTCTGCTGCACACAGTCCGCAGATGCACCAGCCGAAGCGAACCTGCAAGTGGAGGAAAGGCTGAAATCGCGACCAAAAAATCGCTAGCTTTTTTTCGTCAAGATACCAGTGGTATCCTATGCTGACTCAAAGAACGATGGCTGAACATTCCAGGGGGTCGCTCCGTGCTAGAACCTGTCACATATGACCCGTACCGACGCATATTCTGGTTATGTCCATCTGGGTGACGACACGCATGCCATATGTCCAGTGCGGCCCTGCCATGGTATATCTCAACGACATTTCCGACACTTCTAATCTTGAACGTTCTTGTCACCAGCTGCCGGTATCATGTATGGGCGTCGCGCGGCAATAAACTGATCCAAGATCCCCTCCATATCACCGGGTAACCCGGACTGAGGAACGAATTTCATGTAATGCGGCTATATTTCGCTGCCTGTTTGTGGTAGGTTTGGCCCTGAACGAATTTAATAGATATTGGAGGAAACTGTCCATCGACGTTCCAAGGGCGGCACTCACGCCACTCCGACAGAGGCGCATCATGACCAGTGTTATTGTCATGAAATGAGGTGATATTTACTCATTGGCCCGCTTGACGTTAACTAATCGTACTAATTTGTACTGTATGGCGGCTGAGAGAATGGTACCTTGACTGAGATTCTCGTAAAACACACCTGCCTCTGCCTTCACCTCCAAAGCCCTACTTGACTTAAAAAATTTCCCGCGCAATGGCGCCGACAGAACCTCTGTACAGCGCGACGGTGAATCGCCTACTTGTTCAATCTCGTGTTGGGATCACGGCGCAATCGCAAAGCTAGATATCAACTCCAGTTCAGACACTACAAGTTTCCACGTTCCACACTGATGGTATGATCCCTAAAGCCCCCACAAGACTAACAGCCCCTATGTAGCCTCAATTTTCATGGTATAGATCGTCCGTCCAGCTCTGATACTTGTCCGCCACACCCACCAGACCCTTTGCCTTGTCCCCCATCGTCCCTATGACCTTGCGGTGCAGCGGGAAACGGATCGGGGGGTCCTCTAATTGTGCGACCCGCTCGATGGCAACGGCAGCCTTGGCGACATCGCCGTCAAACACCTCGGGAGATGCCATTAACTTACGGACTCGCGATGCTAACGTGTTCGGGTCGGCGTACGCAGGATGCTGTGGCACTGCGCGGTAGTTCTTCTGCACAAAGTCGGTCCGGTACGGTCCAGGTTCGAGAAGCGTGACCTAGAGATCGATAGGAACAAACCGGATCAGAAAGTGTGTTCGAACCAGACCGGAAAGCGACGAATGACCTTGATGTTCCATTCTGGGTCAAGTTCGTCAGCGAGGCTTTCTGAGAGGCCTTCCAAAGCTAGAGAAAAAAGGCAGGTTGGATCAAGGGGCGGTCTATAATCTCGATAACTTACCAAATTTGCTGTCGTTCAAAAGCATTAGCGTCATGCTCTCGGATCAGCACGCCAGGAAATGAACTCACGAAGCACAATAGAACCCGCAGGCCGCAATGCCTGTAAGCCCTAGTCGAGAAGACACCTGCAGTAGTCTGCCCCCGATTGGCTTATTGACCTCTCGGAAGAACCGCACCGCCTCCTGCGTCACCCGCATCGCACCCCAAAAGTTGACTTCAAAAATCTCGCGCGCGTTCGCCTCGTCGACGGACTCGACTTCGCCCGTGAGGCCCAAGCCAGCATTGTTGAACACGACATCGATCCGGCCAAAGACTTTTTCCGCCTCGGCAAACGCTGCCGTGACGTCAGCCTTGTTGGTGACGTCTAATTTGACGACGAGAAGCTGTGTGGCTGGATAGCGTGCTGTCAAGTCAGAGAGTGCTTCGGGTTTCCGGAGCGTGGCGACGACTTTGCTTCCGTTCTCGAGTAGACGTCTGGTCAGGGCAAGACCGAAACCAGACGAGGCGCCGGTGACTGCAGTGTACGGTCAGCAAATCCAGCACGTCGATATCGTCAAACGTACCTAACCAAACCTTGACGTTGGACATAATCGTTTTATAAGTACACTCGAAAAAAGATGATCGTTGTTGAGCCTTGAGGGATACCAGCGACGCATTTATAGGGTTGAGTGATCTGTATGATAGGCATCTCGGCACAAGAATAATACAGTCAGCACTGAGCTGACCGATTCAGACAGAGTGGAACACTGCCACCGGGAGGTAACTGTAAAGCCCGACGGGACAACAGGATTTAATATACATACGCTTTAGAGTGGCCCTGAAGTCCATCCTCTCTTATGCCTGGTCTTCCGACTCGACGAAGGGGGGAAAAGAAACTCCATTGACCAAGAACGTCGTACACAACCACATTATGATTTACTTTTGGCATTGAGATATCTCATACGTGCATTTGCAGTTTTCTGGAGCAAGTGCTAGACGAACCTACAAGCCACTGATACTTCCCGTCACGCTCTCGACCGCACTTTTGAAATTGTGCGCTTCCTGGACCACACTGTCATTCTCATCCTCGGCACACTCGGCGATGAACGTCGCCGTTTCACCAACGAATCCTAAAGTCGAGCGCAATGTCAGTCGATATCCCCCCTTTTATACTTCACGAAACGTACCGATGAGTTTACCTCCCTCGGCTTTCCACATCTCTGTCGCGCACTCGAGCGCCAAAATACGTACGCGAGCGTCCTCGGAACGCGTGTGCATGAGGAGATCGAGGTTGAGTAGTTTGAGCAAGTCAGAGGAAGCATTCGGGAGGAGGGCGGTCACAGAAACAAGGCAGGATACCAGCAGTCGTCGCGGCGTCTGTCCCTCCGTCTCCAAAGACGTTGATGGCGGCGACGGCGACGGCGAGCGCACAGCAACGGGCACCTGGGACAGCAGGTGTGGGATGAGCGTTGCCAACTTGTCTTCGCGCCAGAAAACTGCCAAAAAATACGATTTTAATCGAGTCTGGGGTGATCTGCCAATAAACGTACCTCCGTCGTCGGCCTCGAGCGATTTTGTCAACATTGCGATTACGCCCAACCACAATGTAAAGTCGGACGACACCGCTTTAGACGAGGAACTAAAGGACTGCAATACCTCGGTGAGAGGACGTAAAAGCGTGGACATGTATGGATTCATCAACCCCTATCAGATTCAGTCAGGCGGTGAGCAGTTTACAAACCACAATCGCACGACATACTTTGAAGTAGTCGAGCAAGGCGGTATATACATGACAGAAAGTAATTCTTCTCTCGTTGCTCGCTGTCGGGCGCTCATGTCAGTGTCGTCGCCAAACCATCGTTGATCATGCGCACCCTTCTCGTCGACAAACGCCCAGTCATGCATACGGCGGAACAGGGGTCTGAACGTATTCTCGTTTAGCTTCACGACAAGCTCCATAAACGCCGATATCACATGAGGTTCGCCCTGGTTGAGACCCATAAATTATTTCGTTTCCTAGAGTTCATACATGAAAAATGCGCTGACCTCGGTGAAACCAAACACCATATTCACGTCGAACGCTTCCATAAACATTTTGAACATTGACCGCAAGTTGTCTAAAACTTCTGGACGAGGAGCAGCGTGTAACGCCCTCTTGAGCAGCGCAAAGTACCCAATCATGCCATTGACATCGTCCTGATCATCGTTTGGTTACGATCGCACGTGAAAACGACCAACGGCATTGCATACCTTTGTCTGGGCCTTCTTTATAACGGGCCAAAGATTATACAACACAGGAAGAAACACCTCGGCCGATGCGCGTTTTGAAATCGCCTTACTCAGTCCGATGAGGGGATTGCCTTGTGTGATCGATATAGCGCTGTAGTCGACGTAAAGCTTGGCGATCTCAGTGAGCTCATTTGTCCCGTAAAAGGCGGGTAAAGACGTCAGCAAACTGTGAAGAGTTGCAAGTGCAGCCTCCCCCGAGTCCGTTAGTACTAAGGTTCTAGTCAGCAGCGTAACGTCAGATATGTCTGAATACGTACATGTCTTCCCTTTAAGACCCTCACGAATGATTGATATACACTCCTGAACAATATCTCTGAAATAAGGAATGATCCGTGGCCCGAGAGCAGTGCTTATCAAACCGTATAAGACGCACACGATAGAAAGCAAGAGAAGTGATGACTCACATATAGCATGGCAAAACTGACACGCCCGCTGCTGCAGACGTTCGCGATCGTACAATTTTGAGGATATGTGGCAGGGTCGTTACGAGCGTCGTCTCCTCGCCATTGCAACACGTGGATCCCAGTACTTTCAAAGTCGCGAGCACAGATTCGACCAAGGGACCCGCGGACTGGCATTCAATGATGCCCCGAAGGAGCTCGATGAGATTGATTATCATCGCTTGACACTCCTCGCGCAACTGTTCAGTAACGAGCGGGATTCTGGAACAAAGGACAGCTAGTGCCCCTGCTTTGATCTGGAACGGGAACGTCACATTCTCGAATGAAAAAAATAGTCGTTTGAACGTACTCTTGTGTCGTCGAATGTCAACATCACACCACTTGCAGTCAAGAACTCCTTGGCCGAGATGACGTTCATGGTGCGCTCGATGGCAATCTGAGCCATATTGACGATCGTCACCACTTCGCCTTCCAAGGCGTGACCTGCTGGCGGCGTAGCCAGATCCAGGAAGTGGGCGACAATGTCAGTAGTGTTACCACCATCCCCATTGCTGGGCGTATCTAGCCTCGATGGTGCCAAGGACGTGCCCACAAATAGAATGAGTGCCTGAATGCGGCGTTTCAACGTAGCAGAAGTAGACGAAGAGTGCTCCCCGTCCCTATAACATCATCTCGTCAACCCCCGATGAAGGTAAACGGAGAGGTAGTCAACACTCACCGAGGATAATCTAAAAATGCAGGCCCCGCACCCTCAGACCCCAGTAACTGGCACCTAAGCCGGATGCACTCCTTCAGCACCTCTGTGAGTACCTGTCATACGTTTGTAAACTGCCTCATATGAACATCCTAGGAAGACTCACGAATAATTGCCGCGAGCGATCGAAATGCCGCAGTAACGACGTTGGGAGCGTGAGTGTATTCTGTGCTTCTTCCGCAGTTTGACGGCTCGCACGATTGCTGACCTTGTCGATCAAGAGCATACAGACAGGGGCCAAGAAGGTCTGTGCGCCGAGAACTTCTATGAGGTGCACGAAAAAGCTGGTGACGTGAAATAAGCAAACAGCTTTCCCCATGGATAAAGGATATACTTCGGTCGCCGATGTCGGGGAATGTGATTCGACGCATCCGTAAATATGCGCAAGAAATCTCTTGCCCCAACGTACAAGTCGAGACCATCCAAGTGTTTTGTTTTCAAGGATGATACCATCACAGGTACGATGCTATCGATGGTCTACGCCAAACCACTGAGCTAAACTTCAAGCGGCAGACACAATAATGATAGCTCACATTTTGGACAACTTTGAAGCTATACGAATCATCTCTATGAAAGACGTTGGATCCCATGAACGTGAATATAGGCATGATGTTGTGCAAAACAGAGTCAGGAGTCAGGCGGGCCAAATTGGCGATCAAGAGTAGTGCCTCATTGAACGTTTGAGGGTTATCGGTAACTTTTAAGTAAATTTAGAAGGGCGGGAGTGACAAAACTGCAAAACTTACCTCTGATAAGTTCGACCAAAACATCCAAGCGAATGGGCCTTGCCGGGGGCTCCTGACATCATGTTAAATGATGAACGAGAGTATTCGACAGAAATGCTCACCGCAACTCTGCTTGCACTCTTTTCTATAGCAGCCATCAGCATCTGACACACATAGTTTGTGTCCGATGGCCCCCAAAGGTCGGAACGGACAATCTTGTTGAGCGTCTCCAAAAGATTAGAAATCAGATCCAAGGAACCCGGAATGTCCGTCGTTCCCAGCACTTCGGCCAGCGAACTCAACGGTTGGAGTTTGCTGATTTCAGAGGTTTGTGGTGTTCTAGAAACATGATTAGTCTACGCACCCAGACAATGACGATGATTGCCTACTGGTCTAATTTTGCACGTTTGTTCGCAGGTGCCTCGTCCTCGATGTGGTCCGGTCGGAATTGAACAAGAAGGCGAATGATCAATGCAACATCTCCCAGAAGCTTCCCAAGGAGCGTTCGGGATTCCAGATACTATGTGCAATAGATGAGCGAACACGAAAGCTAACCCGATGCACATTTACCCACCGTCTCACCGCCTTCAGCACCAGCTTGCAACAAGATCGTACAAACCTCCGAACGTCTGTCCAAATCAAGATCCGCGAACAGTCTCCGTTCAAGAGCATTCGCATACAGCTCCCTCACAGACGCGTCTGAGTCTGTCAGACCTCGTCAGTATATGCAATCAAATGTCCATAAAGTGAACGAACTGGAATGAAAAGAAAACTGAAGTCCAGCAAGGAACACAGACCACGTTTCGTTGTTATCTTGACTTTCAAGGACTGTTGGGGAAATACTTAGGAAACCCGCGACGACGAGTGATACATATGCCTCTGCCGACGCTCCAAACATTTGTGCAAGGGAAGCGGAGTTTTGCGTCAACTCCTTCATGACTGGGAGTAACATGTGAGATTTTGAAAAATCAGTGACAGTCTCGATGGAACGGAGCAAAGATATCCGAGCAGATGGGATGGGATGGCTAATGACATGTGATAGTAGGAAGCACAAAACCCGACGCTTATATCTAAATACGATGATTAATATTGGATAGCAAACGAATCGACGCATTTCGTACTTTGCATTTGAACCCTCAAAATGTTGCTGATGGAATGCCTGGATATAGCTCGGGTCTTGGATTAATTGCTCCTTGTTAATAACGAGCGCTTGCACATAGGTAGAAAGATCCTTGGTGTCCACGTATTGTAATTGAGCTGTCGTGGACTTGTGAGCAATCCTTCACGTACACAATTTAGACTCACAGGAAGCTGGTCCGTACAAAGTGTCCAAACCATATACATGCTTCTTCTGAGAGGTACTTCCAAGAAATGAGATACTCTCGATGATCAAAGCACGATCCCGCTTGTCACTTCGCGAATCCAGTAAGATAGCAATCAACGATGGGAGAACCGTTTGAAAATCGATGATACTCGCACTAGAATGGCCACGTATGAATGCGAGGAAATGTAAAAGGGCATGTGTCCTGACTCTCTCAAGAGGGGAGGAGGACGAAAGAAGAATGCCCAGCAGCAAAGATAGGGAGCTGTCTCTGAGGTTGAGAAATAGCGCTTGCAAAATAGACGTCGAAAACGAGTTGGGTGCGCTACCCGCTGAGGCGGAGGCAACAGCGTATATCTCTTGCATCAAAGATATATAGCATTGACTCGGATCGCTAGGAATCTGGTCCACCTTCGATACGTTAAATCATCTGTTACACTGTGAAACAGCCACATACCGAAGCATCCACGGATATCCAAGCTGCTGAAAAGTTGCAAGGGACGGGAAAAACCGGAATCAAAGCGAGAATCGAAGCTTGCAGAGCGGAGGTGGTGGGCCGCCAGCCTGATTTCTTTACTACCTTCATTCCTACGTGACGCACGTCTGATGCCTTTACGCTTCCGTGAACATTGAATCCTCGACGAGATGAGCAGGATTAGACAAACCTCCTCCAAGCTCATGTCAACACTCGCTTCAAGCAAGGTCGAGCGCATGGTGCGTATGAAACGATGGGCTAGTAAGATCTGCTGATCTCCCGAGGTTTGCATTAACAATGCACGGCAGACAAGATACGCCAGTGCTCGAGCGTACGGAGCATGATCATGCAACTTGGACAACAAAACGATAACGTCTGGCGTGTTGTTGCCTGCGCTGATAATGTTACCTATAAAGAAAATCAAAATTGAAGTATACGAGTATAACCTATACAGGCAACCCACCTGCTATCTTGTCAGCTACAGCAAGATTAACTTCGCATATCTTCTCGTTGCTGCCATCCGCGTCATCATTGTCAGTTTCCGATACTTCTTTTCTCAACAACGATGCTTGATCCCATATGTCCGCACAACCTCGCAACCATCCCCTTTCGAAGTTACCGCCTTCCTTGATAACTTCCCACACGCTACGAGTCGTCCTGAATTTCGTTATCGAAGATAGTAAGAACGGAAAAAGTGCAGCTTGTTCGACGGTGGGGATAAGATCGGGATGTGCTTTGACAAATGGACCAACGAGGAATGCCACATGTGCTCTTACAATTGCGCGAGCAGGGGAAGTTGGGAATAGCTGCGATGTGATTATATCCAGCAGTTGCTGAGGTGACGTAGTTGGAATAATTGTCGAGATGAGTAAGTCAGGCGACGCATATAGGACTTGCAACACCCCTGCGTGAGTATCATATATGCGGCCAAGCAGCGCTGATTGGATAGACGCCTGACGCACCATCAGTCAAGGTCAAGAATAAGTAGGAAACACCAACCATATCCTGAGCCGACAGAGTATTCTGCATTGCATTCAACGTTGAATACATTTTTTCCACCGCAACAGTACGCGTATCCTTTGACGGGCTTGCAGACGCGACTACAATCTCGTTTACATTGCTAGATCCGGCTAACGGGTGCGTCTTAGGTTTGTATTGTGTTAGTTTGGTTTTGAAAAGATTAGACTACGCTTTGCTCACCAAAGAAAACGACGTCAACAGTTCATTGGCCATCTTCTTACGCTCTTTTCTATCCTCATCTCCCGCACCAGCTCCAGAGATTACATCATCTGCGACACCTCTCAAGAGTTCAAGATGGCGCTGTTGCACAAGAGAAAGTAGTGACCGTGCCGCAGAAATCGATTTCTCCTTCCCCTCGGTTTCAACTGCTCCAGCGTTCGCATCACACGGCGACGTAGCGAGTCGGAAGAGAACGTGCGACAACTCTTTGATGACTATTGAGGGAGCATTCGGGGTATTTATCAAAGTAGAAAACAGTGATGCGACTCGATTTTCATAAATCCTGCAAAAAGTGAGAATGTAGTCACATGGCAGAATATCTACACACCTTTCACCCAGTGACCGAATAAGTGGGATAACAAAATGATGCGCACCGACAACCGCCATGATCTTACTCACTTCATCAGCGAACCCACTATACAAGTCACGCCGTTTGAGTGAAGCTCCAAATAGCACACAAAACAACATACGACATCTTTGTGCACAGCTGGCTTGCCGTGAGAGGGAATCCCTGGACAATCTCTTGCGGTGAACACATAGCCACAGCCGTCTTCACGAAATGAGCGGTAGACACGGAACCCTTGCCTGAGCCTCGAACTCCGCGTACTTGAGTTGCCATTGCGCTTATGATAGTGGATATAGCAGCTGGTTTCAGGTTTACCCTTCGTGATAGGGTACACAGAAGAACAAAACTTCCAAGCTAACAGAAGAATGGGCATGCAAAAATGCAAGACTTCGCCGTTGAATAACTCACCGTGACGTTGGTATCTTTTTGAGAAGTCTGGAGCAGAGTAAGCGCAGACGGTAAAACGAAAGCAAGGATGCCGTCGTCTAGAGACTGCACGCTGGAGATGTAGTCGTGCATTGTAGCAGTATGAAATGCAAGTAATGTACGGTAAGAACATGAGCCTAGAGTAACCGTGAGGAAAAGTAAACATGTCACAAAAGTAGCAATGCATACATTTGAGTGCATTGGGAAGCAGGTTAGCAACAAAACGTGCCACCTCTGTATCCGATACCATGGCTTTGATCAGAGCACTACGCGGAAGGGGCCTTGCTGCTGATTTAAATGCAAGCAAAAACGAAAAGGGGGAGTTCGGCCTGGGAGAGCATCAGTATACATAATTCTCGTTCCGAGAAGCACCTACTTGATGTGCAATATGGAAAGCATTTTGACAAAGTGCGGAGATTCATGATATGGCAAGAACAAAGCGAGGATGGCAGATACGTTGAACTCGTTGACTCTGATAGAAATTGCAGATCGGCAATTTTTGCAAAGAGGAATCGGCCCACCTGAAACGCTTCACGAGCCATTCCAAAGCCTTTCCGGAAGGTGCTTCCATCAACCAAGGGCCGAGCAGAGCCAAAAACACGTTGATATTCCGATCGAGGTTCGTGTTAACATCTGGTGTCTGGAGCGTGCGGTCGAGAGCCTTTGCTGCATCAGAAAATAACGATAGTTCGAGATCCACAGCTATGGGGGACGCATCTGCACCGAATTTGACGGTCTGAGATAAGAATGTGGGAGAGAGAGAGCAAAGTTGGGAAAATGCAGTGGAGGCAAGTGCATGGATCGAGTCGAGGTCGTGGAGGTCTGCATCTCGACCGGTAAACAAATACGATTCGGTATGCCTCTTTTTTGACCTGTCCTGTAGTAAAGACGCGTTAAGCGACACAGACGCAGCAAGCTGAGCTGCGAGGGCAGACGGCATTTGCCACTTTGTGCGAGATGGAAGAAAACTTGGAGAAATTCACAGATCGAAGCCTAAACAAGGAAATAGTATCCCACGTTCTTTATCAGTGAATTCCACTCTTTCTTGTCGTCCTGGACTTGTAAACGAAGTACGGCGTATGTGAATTCATATTCTTTTCTCCGAGCATGAGCACACGCACCAGGGAACGTCGCCACATACATACTTTACAACCTACAAGAACCGGGAACTCGGCTATTTCCGATCTATACCAATTCGTACATAATAATTTACTCTCTTCGAAGCGCTTGCCTCATGTCGTCCACTGAGTCCAGTAGCCAAGGTCTTCCGCCCCTCTCCTCGCCTGTCGTTTTCAACCCATATGCATCTACAACCATCGATGCCCCTCGAGACGTCGTGTGGCGAGTATTGATGGACTGGAAATCATATAACGAGTGGTACGCCGCCGCCTGAGCTTCTCACAAGTCCTGAATTTTGAAACAACATCGTTCTCAGGAACCCATTTGTGTGTGTACCGTTTTAATTCGACCCGCAGCATAATGTCTGAATATGGCTCCATGTGGGGCACGCAGTCGAAATATGCACCTCGTGGACGCATCCAAGAGGCCACTACCTGCAGATCAAGTTCCCCGTGTTGGCGACTATGTGTACATGTCCCCGGTGCACGTTCCACCCTCATTCGACCCTCCTGCGATATTTCCTGCTTCCTCAGCATTTGAGAAGATCACCGTGTTCGATTCCGACAACTACCGTTGTGCATGGGAAACCATGGACTTCAGCCCTTGGCTTCTTTCCACAGTCCGGTGGCAAACGCTGACCGAGGTGGTGGAAGATGGGCGGAAGAAGACGCGCTACGAAACCAGGGGAGATTTCAATGGTCCATTAGCATATGTACTCAAGGTTTCCTTGGGGAGTGGGTTGATTAAGAGCTTAATTGCGATGGCCGAGGGTCTGAAGAAGAGAGCAGAAGAGTTGGCCACTTTGTAACATAGCCATACTCGTTGTGCTTACTAATATCAGACATTCTCGCTAATCGTGACACAGCCACCAATTTCACAATCTAGACCCCCCTCAATAAATGTAGGATATAAATCTGGCACATCCGGTGGCGCGCCCTTGACACCGTCCGCTATTGTTATGCTTGCGTTCCAGCCTCCCCCCATGTCCTCCAACGGCGCAGACCATTCTCTCGACAGCTCCACACCTGTTTACGACGCACGCGGCAGACAGAAAAACTTTGTCGAGTCCGCCATGCAGAGAAGAGAACGTATCGAGTTTCTCAAGCAGAGGGAATGGGTCCGACGTGTCACAGAATGGGTAAGTGAAACGAATGCGCGCAAAGATTCTGTGCGTGTGCTGCTTGTCCGTGTCCGTTCTATTGTAGCTGACTTGTCCTAGTCCATCTTTGGCCGTTCA
Source organism: Austroboletus niveus (assembly GCA_038090255.1). Taxonomy (NCBI): domain Eukaryota; kingdom Fungi; phylum Basidiomycota; class Agaricomycetes; order Boletales; family Boletaceae; genus Austroboletus; species Austroboletus niveus. The sequence continues at coordinate 30,443 of JBBPMJ010000048.1, read as the reverse complement.
ATCCACTCATTCACCCCCTTTTCGTACCGGGACGCTGGGCCTCAAGCCTCCTCTATCATTCCTTTCCCCTGCGTGGAGGAGGAGGAGGAAGAACCATACATCATCTACAGCGCATCTCCGAACTCTTCCCTTTCTTCTCTCTCCGAGGAGCTCACTCCTGTCCTCCCGCTCAATAATGGACCATCTCCCTCGCTTAGCCTTCCCCTCGCAGGCGTAACCCAATCCATGCAGAGAAGGACGTCTGGGCACCATCGAAGATGCAGCAGCGCCAGTCTTCGGGGTCATGCGCGCAAGCAATCCCTTTCTAGTATATGCGAGGTACCTGAAGAGGATTAAGTCCGTTTTCCGCCTGGGTATCGTCCGCCTGCACCCGCATTTTAAAACGCCCATCCATTTCACCTGGAAAGCTGGATTCCAGTCAGGAAGTTCTTCAACCCTTCGCTTCTCCTTGCGACGTGTGAACGTCGTCGATGTTATTTCTGTCGTTGGTGATGCTGATTACTTTTTTTGCTGCCGTTGTTAGACGATTCTCCTGGTAGCTCGAATTCCTGATACCTATGCCACTCTCTATACCCGCTTTCGCCCCGCCATCATTTGTACCACCTCTCATCCACACGATCATCATCATCACAGATTCCGCCCCTCGGCGCCAATATCTGTATTCTACATCCTGCGCATTCGTGATTGTACTGTATAGAGTTTGTGACCTTGGCCTTGTCTTTGTCTTGCAGGTTTTAGAGTAGCATGGTCAATTCCAGATTGAATTCATCGTTCACGCGATGTCGTATTGACATTTTTCTTGATCTGTTGCCCACGCGACCGGCGGTGTGGCTCGACGGAGCGATTTCGGGCGCCGAGGCCGAGGTGGCGGCATATTGACTACGTTTAAGTGAATGCGTTCAATCGTGCGCTCGCTGCGCAGCGGCGTCACTCTGCAACCTACCGCAAACACTGATTTACAACTGACGATGGGTACGAATTTTACTCCCCCCCGAGGAGGAGCACACGGCGGCCGAGGACGTGGTCAGGGTGACAGAACGTTTTCTCCCCGCAGCGATAGCAGTGCCAGCGACAGAGGCGGCAGGGGTAGAGGCAGAGGTCAGTTCCAAGGTGCACCCAGACGGGGCTTCGACGCCCCTCGTGCGGTACATAGGGGTGCCCGCGGGGGCAGGGGAGGACTTGTAACGTCAGTCCATTTTCCTCTCGCACTGTGTGATACAGGAGACTGACGCTGGTTCGTCTGATAGCATCTTTATGGGAGGTCAACCAAGCACGGTCGATGCCCGCATCAGAGATGATTCTGACAAGACCGCCGTCGCTCAGCTGGACAGATCTGGCGCTGGCGATGACCTGCGGCCAGATAACCTTCCCCTTCGACCCGACTTTGGAACGCAGGGGAGGGAAATTGCGCTGCGCGCCAATTACTTTCCCGTACACGTTCGAGGAAAGATTTACCGATACAGTGCCGCGATCACACTTACCGACGTCAAGCTCTCACGTCGTACCAAGTACCGTGTGTTCAAACTGGCTGAACAAACCGAGGAATGGAAGCAAGCTGGGATGGCTGGCCACGTGGCCCACGATAATGCAGAGAAGCTCGTGGCATCTATGCTGCTACCGCAGCCATTGACAATAAGTGGGACATACTTTGACGAAGACGAGAATGGTCCCCCTTCTCAGGGTGGGAAAGATTATACCCTCACACTCACGTTTGAGGAGGAAGTCGATCAGCAGACGTTGAATGAAGTAAGTATGTTGCTGTTAATACCCAGGCCGACCTGACGGAGCTTGTCGACTCCCAGCCGCTAGCCAAAGGGCTCTCTGCACTGAACCTTGTGTTGACTGCGAATACATCTCGCCCGGGAATCAAGATCGGCCGTGATTATGACGAAAAGAAACATCCTGATCAGAGGATTTTTTTCGATGCCCCAGATCCTCAGGATATTGGAGGAGGACTCACTGCGCGAGAAGGATTCTATGTCTCTGTGCGACCTGCTCATCAGCAGCTTATGATCAATGTGAACACATGTCACGCAGCCTTCTACAAGCCTCAAAACTTTGTCGATGCAATGGACGAGTACTGTCGACTGACGCGCAGTGATTGTAACACCTGCGACTTTGGTACCTTTGGGGCCCATGTGCGGGTTACGACCAACTACGGCAACAAGAACGTTGTCATGATACAGGGCATATCTAACAGAACTGCCCGTCAACACAGGTTCAATAGCCCTTTTGGAAAGGTCACGATAGAGGAGCACTACAAACGCAGTGAGGAGGCCAATTACTTTGCATGGAAATTCCTCCTGCTAACCAGAAATAAAAAGAACATAAGGTCACATTAAAGTACCCTAATCTTCGACTCCTCAAAGGGCCCAATGATAGCCTTTACCCTCCGGAATTATGTGACATTCGTCCAGACCAGGGATTCAAGGACAAACTTACCAATGGCAAACATGCCAAGGCGATGCTTGATGTCGCTTGCAAGCCACCAAAGGAGAATGCAGAAAAGATCGTGCACAGGGGTATTGACATGCTTGGGTTTCGGGACGCGAACCCTTTGTTGGAGTCGTTCGGGGTCAGCGTCGATCCGAAAATGATTGTCGTACCTGGCCGCGTGCTGGAAACACCAGGCGTTTCTTACTCTTTCAACAAGCCTGCAGACATAGATGCCGCGCGGGGATCATGGAATCTCCGCGATGTGAAATTTGCAAAGGGAGCACGGCTAGACAAATGGGCGGTGCTCGTCATCCAAGATGGTAGGGAAACTGATTTTGGAGGCGCTGAGGATCAACAGCTGCGATTCATCGTCGATGGCTTTCGTAAGATGTGCAACAAGAGTGGCATGCAAATGCAGCCGTTGGGACAGAACGCGTACGCAACGGCGCGACTACCTGTCAATAAGGACGATGCGATCAAGGAAATCAAGCAGGCTCTGGTTCGCCTGACGAGGCAAGCTTCGCCGCAACTAATCCTTGTTATGTTGTCCGACGAGAACGAAATGATTTACAACGGTCTCAAACGACTCTGTGACATCGAACTCGACGTCGCTACCGTTTGCATGCAATCGGATAAAGTCAGGAGAGATAAAGGCCAACCGCAATACTTTGCAAACGTCGCATTGAAGGTGAACATGAAGATGGGTGGCATCAACCACAAGTTGGATGAAAACAGTGGAGTCTGGCTGAAAGGTGCCTCGACGATGATTATGGGTATGGATGTGACGCATGGAAAACGTAAGCCTATCTATTAACCCTCACTGTGACTTGGTCCTAACCAAGTACATCTTGACCGGCCGATTCAGCTGCTTCCATTCTAGCGGTGGTTGCGAGCGTCGACCAGCACTATGCTCAATATCCCGCGATACTTGCTTTGCAAAAGGGTAATGTCGAGGTAACCGACACTACTAATTGGTGTCTAGTCACCATTTGACAAGCATGATATAGATCGAGCGTGATGAAAGCAAGACTCAACTCAAGAACATGTTTGTGAGCCGTTTCGAGCTATTCAAGGCTCATAACAACGGCAAACTGCCCGAACGCGTCGTCTTATTCCGCGACGGGGTCTCAGAAGTGCGTGTATTTCAACGTTCAATAGTCTGGTCACTCAAATTTTACGCGTCCTGTAGAGTCAGTTCGTGCAAGTACGCAAATACGAGCTGATACAACTGAAGAAGGCATTCGAGCACTTTGGGCCATATCAACCCAAACTCAGCATCATTATTTGCGGGAAGAGACACCACACACGTTTCTATCCAACTCGTCAGCAAGATGCTGCGAATGACGGCAATCCGCTTCCTGGAACGGTCGTCGACCGTGGTGTCACGCCAGTGTACGAGTTTGATTTCTTCCTCCAAGGTCCGTACCACCTTTTTCATTGGATCGTTTTTCGGTACGTGCGCTGACTTGAATGTCGATGACGACGTGTAGCACATGCCGGCCTCAAAGGAACCGCGCGGCCGACCCATTATTACGTCGTGCACGACGAGAACGGGTTCACAGCGGACGAACTGCAACGCGTGACCAACGACTTGAGCTACATGTTTGCTCGTGCGACCAAGGCTGTCAGTCTGGTCTCTCCGGCGTACTGGGCCGACATTGCATGTGAACGGGGGCGGTGCTACTTGCACAAGTTGCTAAAGAAACATCAAGACGATGGTGAGAACAAGAAGGGGAAGAAGCGGGCGGCCGAAGACGATGTTGCGTTCGAAGAGGCCCAGAGGTTGTGGGAAAATGGTGTTTCGGGGCCGAACCTACAGAATACGATGTTTTACTTGTAAATGCTTACAATTTGCTTTCGGTGGTATGTACAGAGACTATAGTATGTGACTTGTGTCACATGTTTTATGCCAACTACATATGGTAGATTCGATCGATCACTCGGATCATTGCAGGCTGAGTGTATTTACCAGCAGTTTTTTTAGCCCCAGAACTCATCGAAAGAGCCATTTATGTAAAGATCGAATAATACATCACTGCATAGAGTAATAATGGGTTGAAAAAGTGAAATTTGAATGCTGCAAGCAGTCGGACGATAGGCGGCACATAGTCACTGTCCACTGAAACTCACGTTTCAAATAGCCACATCGCGCTTGCACACGAACCCGCGGCGCTTTCGAAGGAACCAATGCTTAACTTGCTGCAGTGGCCGCGGCCGTACATATACGGCCGCCTTTTCGTCGCCCACGATGCCATCCTCTTGACCATAATATGGCGGCGCGGGCTCCGTTTTCTCTTCACCCTTGTCCACATCCACATACGTGATACGGATATCTGGGATTGGCCCAACACAGCCCCCGGGCTGTTCGTGGACGTCGATAATTTGGTAGCGCGACAGGTGCGAGACAAGCTTGGGCCACGCAGACTTGCTGATGCACACATGGGTGTTGTCGCGTCCGTCACGTCCCGCAGGAGTGTTCATGGAGAGTGTGATTACCGCGTCCCGCAGCTTGTTGAGCTGCGGAAACGCTTCGCGTGCGTGTTCTAATGCTTGCTGAGATCGTTGCTGGTGAGCATGCGTTTCGAGAGACTGCTTGGAACCTACCGTATAGCTGGGCGCGACCGGAACGTACACGAGCTTCCCGTTGTACCGGTAGGTGATGATGTCGGTGGAGGCGTTCGCGTCGCAGGGACGAGATTTGGCAGTGTGCATAGTGCAGTGGGGAGACGGTCAAGGCAAGATATGCTACAAGTTGATACTTATACCTTTAGGGTGGGAAAGTAATAACATCCAGGAAGCAATAGAGTTCTAGTCGAAACAGTGCCTCCTGGAACTTCCGGTCGGATCGATAGCCGCTCTACTACCTTGAGCGGGTACTTGCAGTAGGGACTATCACCTACGACACATTTTCACATTAAATACATTGTACATTCACTTCCACTAGGTTCCACGAGACGTGACACGAGACCGGGGGCGGCGTGTATGCGAGCGGTCCGGGCAAGGAGAACGAGAACCTTTTCGTCGATGCTGCTCGGAGTTGGACGGCATGCTAATTGCGATAGAAACGCGGTCAGGTCACCAGGGAAAGCGGTTTATGTAATTGGTAAGTACCGTGACTCTTGTGCACAACAGTGCTCACTGGACTGACTGTGCCAATGCCTGTCAAGCTCAAAGGAAGTTGTCATTGCGGGGCCGTCCGCTTCACCGTCCAAAGTCACACTCCGGTTCCCTACCAGGTTCGTCGCCTTCCATCCTGACACCGATACACAAAAAACTGTCCCCTAGTTATATACATGCTCCATTTGCCGCAAAGTTGGCGGTGTGGGCGGATCGATCAACCTCGGTGCCAAAGCAGAGACCCTCCACATCCAAGGCAAGGAACACTTACGGTACCTTCCATTCATCTCGAAGGCGAATTTTTGAATATTTTCTGCTACGTTTAGCATCTACCGCGCCGTGCTTGATCGCGACACTCCGGAAGAGTCCATCGCCTCGTCTGAGCGCAACTTTTGCGGGCAATGTTCTGCTATGTTGTGGTTGTACGACTCGACATGGTACGTTTAAGTTATCGCTACACATTATTCGACACGATTGACTGCATCGTCTTGAAAGGCCCGATCTGCTCCATCCGTTTGCTTCCGCCATAGATGCCCCCCCACTTGAAGCACCAGAACAAATGGTGCGCATTTCTTCCATACCAAAAATGCGCCAAGCAGACTTCCCGCACAGGTGGTGGTTATGACAGATTCGAAGCCGGACTACGTACGCCTTCCAGAAGGCACAAAACAAATCTACGAACATTACGGGCCAGAGTCAATCGAGAGTTGGCACAAGATGCACAGCAAGTATGTACCATGAGATTGGCTTCAGTGAGCATAAGTATTGTTTAAGATGAATTTATTATTTGCCTGTTCCAATTCGCGTTTTCAGGATTCGAGCACGTCTAGTTGTTAGTGAGGAAAAAGTACGTCACTGTGGACACTACCTTGCAAACGATTTTGACAATACTTCTACAGATATGTAATGGACTTTAAGGGAATGAAAGAGAGTTTCATCAATCTGTTGTTACATTCTCATTCTCCCCTCTTTCCAAATGTCCCCGACGCCCTATGGCAATGACGAATATTATGCACGAGTAGAATCTCCGTGCAAATCAAAGATCATCTTCCAATCGCCCAGTGTTTTTAGTCCCACTCCTGGTCCACATGCGGAGACGCCAGCAACTACAAAGACCGCTAAGGACAGCACACCCAATATTGCCGGTGATTCTGGCGAATCCGACAATAATGAAATCCTTGACCAAGTTGACCAGAATTTCTCCATGACGGCGACTACCAATGGCTGTACATCTTGTCGGGGTCCCTCGTACGTTCACCTTACATGTCCCCACATCGTAGTAATGGTGGGAAACCATCCTATGCGGCCTGATCACATCAGTTGCTGCCTCCTCCGGCACGTCAGTCACCGCAAGGTTCAACTGTATCATTTTTGCACCAATCTTTCATCGGCGGAATAGGTCGCATCGAGATAAAGAAAATTTAAGGCGAATCCCAACATCGCCAGACGTGCTGGCGACGTCTTCCTAAGCATTTTGTAAAATGTTAAGGTACATCATCTACCCAGGTCATTCTTTGTTAATATTACCGATCAGACATACGCAAGTCGAAAAAAACGATGTAGCAGAAAGCGTAAGCTCGGAACCTGAACCTAACCATACGATCATGAAGGAACTCTCAGAGAGCTGAACAGGCCTGTTTTATCTCATCCACCACATCTTGGAATCTCTGCGTTCCTTCGTCCTCGAGGATGTCGTAATCCCAGTGATCTTGCGGTGCAGTGTCTGACTCCAGCTCAAGATGAGTAAAGACCAAAGGAGGCTCTATGCGTTGACCGCAAGGCTTTCTATAGAAGCAGAGCTTGGTCCCAGCAGCGCTTACCGCATGGAGGACGGGCAGAGGACAATCAGCTGTAGCGACGACGGCATTAGCACCCAAGGCCAGAGAGATGGAACAACTAAGACAGACCCTGCAGATCGTTAATTCGGGTTCGAATCTGTTGGTCCGCTGTACGGCGTGAAGAAGGATATCGGAGATCGCCGGGTGACCTTAGTACCAATATGAAGACCGGTTTATTTTCGAGATGGACCTCGAACATTAGGAAGTCTGCCAACTCCCGTGAAGCTGGCATGTACTGCGGAACAACTGTAAAATCGGTGTCCGGAGGAAAAAGTGTGCACAGGAGCTTGTTATAGGCACCATGGAAATCAGCTTCAGAGGGATTGTTGGGGACCTTTTCGAATTGGCGGATGACTTTGTCTGGCCAAGGCATGTTGATACGGTTCGTGGTTCAATCGGCTCGAATCAACAAAAGGGCAAATCATGGTCACAGTGGCAGTGTACGTAAGTAAATCGCTTGCTTATGAGGAATGTGAGGGGCAGGAGTGGACAATATTTTTAGCGCTGGAATTTACTGGTTTCACATCAAAAATTACGCTAAGAGGTGTTGGTTTGCGTCAGGAATGTGAATACGATTCACTGACTTAGGAATGCAAAGCTTACTTCAAAATCACGTTAAAAATGTGATGTGACTAGGGTAGGTGACCGCGAAGCGGACCTGACGTCATAAACAGTTACCCTATTTGAACTTGTACGTGTCACAGTGTGATGTCATCCTCCTATCGTCAATAAAAAGGAATCTCGCTTGCTCACCGACTTCCAGCTCCCCAACATGATCCTTTCTTATATCCTTCTTCTGGCCGGCGCGGTGCACACTTATGGCGGCTGGTTCTCTTCAGAACCAGAGTACACTAGATGGTCTGACTCTGAACTGCGTTCCTGGCTTGAGCATCAAAATATCAAAGTCCCCTCTTCCTTCGACAAGCCTCACCTCTTTGACCTCGTCGATGCCAATTGGAATAGTCAGCAGTATCCCCTTTCGGCCTATGTCGAGTCCGGTCGACAGTGGTCGTCCGATCAGTACAGACAAGCTCGGCAGGCTATTGAACATGTCAAAGATCAATCATTCGACGAATGGGACGATAGTAGGCTGAAATCTTTCCTGCTCGAACAGGGAATCGTCGCCCCGTCGGGTCCTCGCGAGCAGCTGGTCCTCCTTGCCAAGAACAGGCATCGCGCATACACCGATGCTGCCGCACTTTATTCGTCTCTGGTGTCAACATCGATCTCCTCAGCCTATGCGAGTGCTTCCGACGGTGCTCATTCCGCTTGCCGGCACATTGGTGATGCCGTAACTCAGGCAACTCAGGAGGTTATGCGTGCGATTGACGAGACACAAGACTACGTATACTCCACGTGGGATGACAATCGCTTAAGGAAATGGCTCGAAGATCGGGGTATTGTTGAAGTCAGAAAAGCCCAAACAATGGAAGATTTGAGAAGTCTGGCAAACGACTATTACAACACAGCGATCTCTCCCGTGTGGGAGATGTGGAGTGATTCATACATTGTAAGACTTGTTTTTTTCTCCCTCGGTTCGTCACCTTCACGTGTCTTTTCAAGCGCGAATGGTTGATTGCCCACAACCTCTTGAAAACCACTGATGCACTTCCTCGATCGAACCTTTTGGGTAAGATGCAAAAGTATTATTACGACTGTACGGAAAACGTTTGGGACACTTGGTCTGACTCCGAATTGAAAGCTTGGTTGGTCGACCATGGGATCTTGAGAGGTGATTTCAAGAGCAATCGCAACGAGATGGTCGCGATGGTCGAGTAAGTATTGATAAATCCTAGGCTGTGAGCGCTCCAAACTGACGCCTAAATAGGAAGCACTACCTCTCTGCGTTAGATACCAAATGGGGGTCATGGACTGATTCGGACATCCGCAAATGGCTTTCGGAGTATGGATACGCTGAGAGCGAGAATCATCTTACGAGCCGCAAGGACTTGCTTGAGATGATAAACATCAAGTGAGCATCGGATCGTTCTTGATCGGTGAGGGTATCTAATTCTTTGCAGTCACCCTGATGTGTTAGCGGAAGTCCCGTCCTATCTTGTATGGCCTGATGCCCGTTTACGCGCCTTTTTGTGCGAGAGAGGATCTAGCGAGACTGCGCTACCAAAAGACAGAGCCGGGTTGTTGCGTGAGTCTAACGCCCACGCCTTGTACAATCTCCTCATGTCTTATCTAGACGAGGTCCGTATTCAATGGGTGCAAACTTCCACGAAGGCCGAGAATGTTTTCGCGAAACTCAAAGGCGTTGTCGACAGTTCCATAGAGGCTATGGAGAATAAAGTCTCACGAGCACTCGAGGTGAGTTGATATTTTACCCAGGACAATTGTGACATCAACGATACATACCATGACAGGTTTTGAGCGGGCACTCACACGATGCCGTATGCCGTGTATCTGAGAAGGCACGGGCTCAAGGAGAGCTGTGATTTTAACATCGAGGAAATAGTAATAGTTTTTAATGTGAAGCCAGCCGCTAAAAATATTGTCCACTCCTGCTCTCTGTGTTTGATCACCATGGCACGTGACCAGTCCTATAGAAGCTCATTCGTGACTATGACTCGACAGTCGTCCAACTCTACCTTCTACCATCACCATTGTCATCATGGCATCAACCGGCGGGACCTTGCGTGGCCACATCTTAGAAATAACGGCTACGGATGCTATGCCTTCCGAAGTTCCTCCCCCAGAAGATAGAATTGTGCTTGAGGATGGAACCGTGGATTATCAAGCTCCAGCAAAGACAAGTTCTTTGAAACACTGGCTATGGAAGGTAGCTACATATGTCGTTTATAACGATCCACAATTCGATGAGCGCTAGTATCTCTAAATGGTTGAATGATGCACAGAAGGGTCTTACATATGCCATAGAATCTAAAAATCGCGATAAACGCTACGAATTAGCTGCTCTGCCGCCAGGCTACCAACTTTACACGCATCGGAAAGGATCGAGACACAGCCCACGCTTAGACAACTATCTTTATGGTAAGCGAATCCTCGTCTATTGTATAATGTAATTAGGTTAACATCACTAGGTTCGCCATACACCCAAGCTTTCCGATCTCCTGAGGTACGTCGACTTGAGGATTTGTAGTTAACATGCTTATGCTCACCTTATGGGTGTAATGAAACCCAGGAATTTGCACCCCACGCCATGTGGCTCCTTGATGGCAAGCAAATGAGCGCGGAAGGCAAGCCGCTCTGTGGCTGCAGATACTGTTCCAAGACGCCGCAGACAGAGATTACTAACAGGCTGAAGCAGAGGCTACCTCTTGGGTCGTCTGGAGAGACAGGCCAACGAACCAGCAGGGACACAGACCACTATAATCGGGGGTCGAGGAGGGAGCGGTCTCCTCCAATTATCGCCAAGGATTATACCAAAATCAACGAGCCAGACAGTGTCTAATCGAAGTCTTTCGTTTTATAATCTTTAATCTATGCTCCGCCAGATCAATCTCTGTGTTCTCTTTCTTGCTATCTGCTAGCTATCGCTGCCTATTCGGATGTTCATACCTCTCAGTTTTTCTTTGTCGATTTTCCGCAGTCATTTTGAATGTACCACCAGACGTGCTCTCCTGTAGAGCTGTTGGATTTTCTTTATGCTATCCGAGTTATGCTGGATATTATATATTTTTATACCTTAGTGATGCTAGTGATGCACTTTTCGATCAACAGTACAAACGAGCGAGCGGCGGCACAGGCTGCAGTGAACGACAGTCCATTTTAGTGACACAATTAATGGTACATCTACAGCATAAAATCCGATGTGGTCATGACAACGTTTGCAAAAAGTTCAGTGCTTTGCACGGGATTGCATTGGCTTCGAGAGGAGGAAACCTGGAGGAATCATGTGAGACAGGCTCACTCAGGCCTAACAGACATACCTTTCAGAGCGGCCCCTTTTTCGCCTCCCATCCCGAAGCCGAATCCAGACTGGCTGGATTCGTTCTTCGCGTCAACAGATTGCGATTTGTCATGGCTAAAAACCGAGAGCGCTCCTGGGACGTGTGACGGGAGAACATCCTTGCCACGTTCACGCCACGAGAAAATAGAACGCTTGTCCTTTGCCTTTTGTCTGAAAATCACCCCCACGACCATGTTGATAAATCCCATCGCGAACAAAAAGATCGCGACTATCAAGGGGAATAATCTAGCATGGTGAGAGAGGACGGAGGCGCCGAGGCTGACATTGCATAGAAATCAGAATTAGACGCTTGGCAAGCGACGTCGGGGATGGCTTACAAGCATTCTATGGCGCCGAGAGGGCCAACGCCAAAGTCTTTTCCAAGGACGGGGAAAAAACGATCAAAGAATACCGCAGGCCAACCTGAACACCTCCCTGAGCTTTTTATCTTTCGTCTTTTGCGGAATTTTACGTACCGATTTCTGACAAGACGAGCAACACAGACAGGAAGATGATAAAAATCCGGTTCAGGAAGGCCCAAAAAACTCCACCAAATTGGTCGGGAACGGTGCTGTGCCTGTAGATGGAGCATCGTCAGATTCTGTCACTCATCGAAGATGCAAGTGTGGCATACGGGATGTATTCCGAGTGTGACTCCTTGAATGCGGTTGCGTTATAATGACCACTTGTAAACGCCTTCACGGCCTTGATATCATCATCCAACCCGACAATGCTAGTCGCGAACACGAGCAAAAGAGCAATGATGCTCAAGGCACGGATAATGTTGAGAACCACAAATACACCTGAAAGAGATAATTCCTGATAAGTATAAGCATGACCAGGTACGCATCCATCAAGTCACTTACGAGCGAAACCAGGGAGGAACATGATGAATTGAACGCCACTACTAAGTAACCGGAATTTGGGTGCACGATGAGCGGACCTGCGCTTTCAAGTAGAGATATCAAGAACAACTCGAGTGACCAGCAAGCTCGGGCAAGAAAGGGTATACGACTCGGTCACTCGGACGGTCGACGAGGAGATGGGCTCTGGAGACCACAGTCGAGAGGGAAGTTGTAACAGTCGAATTTTCGCCATGCGTGCTTAAATCAATGCCGCTTCTATGGAAACTGAATCCCATTGTTTCCAGGAAAAGAAATTTGGAGTTGGATTGTGTAGAGTAGCCGTACAACAAAAAAACAACGAAGGACAATAATTCGCAGCCCGATAAGGTAAGTCTCCACAACAAACAAAATAAGTACATTCTGCAAACGGAATAAGGTCACCATGTAGTAAATACATTAACGGACGCCGCAGGGATTGTCCAAAACTTTGGGTATATAACGCAAGGTATCAGAGATCGGTAATGGGATTCTTATGAAGCTTTTGTCGGTAACGGCGGGATAGACGGAGCATTCCCATGTCGTGTACGTTGCGATTTCCTGCGTAGCTGTGCTGCTTGCGACCGTTCTTGTTCGGCTCGCATCGCTTGCATAATATCAAGCTGCTGCACGATAAACTCTTGTGTGTTTGGTCTGTGACAATAGATGAGTATTGTTCGGCCTCGACGGGAGAGCTAAAGACTATACCTCATTCGTAGGATGCGCATAATGGTCTCCCCATTGAATACTTCCTTCTCTTGCTTCTCCTTCTTACGTTCTTTGATCGTCCCAAGGTTTCTCTGATTGTAGACACTCTTGACGCGCTTCTTGACAGGCACAGCCTCTCGTAAGCTTTGTTGCATGGCGCGAACGCATTCCTCCATGAGCGTGTCTCTGTAAATAGGTCAACCACGATGCCGGTGTACATATCATATCTTCACTTACGTATGCCAATCGTAGTACATTCGGATCGATACTACATCACGGTACTTCTGATTCTGAAGGGCTTCCAGCGGGACACCTTCGCCTTCAGCATGGAAATAATCTCTCATGAACTATAGAATCCGGTCAGCGCAATCTAGAGTGTAAGCCCGGAACAATACCTTAAGCCACTTGAAGACAATGTCTACTTCCTTGTCGCTCAAGGGTTTCATATCGCTTGGAAGTTTCGACAACGGAGGGATGAGAAGGCCTTCGATGACTGTCAAGATTTCTTTCCAGATCTTGAGCATCACCATATCTTTGACCGTTTCAGCCAAGTGAGTGTTGAGAGTTTGGAGATTAGCGTCGAAATAGTCAAAAAGTGGAACGATAGCTCGCTCTATCTCTACATCTGTTAATTCCTCTTGGCGAACCCGAGGCTTTTCAGACGATGGAAGAGGTATTTGCACTTCGTTCGAGTTTGCGCCAAGTGCGGATCGGTAGAAGCCAGTTACGTTCGCAATCGCTTTGTTGTAGTCCAAGACCATACCAGCCTTGATCAGACTTTTCAATACTGTGTGCGATAGCGATTGTCTTATGATCGGAGACATCTGACGGAGGAAGAAGGTTTTGGATGAGTAGCCATTGGCGGCACTTAGCATTCATTCGCTAACCTTGTCAATGAAGATGCGCATCATGTCACCTTCGCTGCGCTTCAAAGACCTGAATGCTCGCCCAAAGTAGAACTGAGCATCGTCCTTCTCCCCTTCCATACTGACGCGTAGGAGAATCCGGCCTTGATGTCCATGATTAGTGGCTTCGAGATTTAGCCACACATCATGGGTCAGGAAATCGCCGTATTGCGCAGGGTTAAGGCAAATGAAGTTACGACCAACAACGTCATGTTGGCCTACCAGAGCACGGTCTCGAATACTGCACATGAGCCAGAGCGGTTTATCAACTGAGACATCAAAAGTCTCCTCCCCTACAGTTGGAGATCAGGATAGTGGACAAGACAAATTGAATAGCACTCACAGCGAGGATTAAGTGTCTCATATATCGTTCGGGTCTTTACCAGACGATTTCCGGCTTCGTCGCTGAGAGTGACAAAGGTATCAAGCAGAGCCGAAGGACTGCTGTCGAGTGGTACAAGGTCTTCTGCCATTACAATCTTCACGGTAAACAGGAATTTCGGTCTATCAACCTTGTCGGGTACAGGCGGAGATGCAGCTAACACATCAGTGATCTTGTCGACTTGCATCTGGTTGTACATGTTATCCAGGAGCTTTCGTGCAGATTCGACATTGTTGAGCTTGACGCATGACTCGGGTCGGAAATTGAAGGGCTCGACCTTCTTTTCACCTGCTATCGCGAGTTGTTTGGCCTTTTCAAGCCAGGCGGAGGACTTCTGTGGCTGTAGGTACTCGGATGGACGAGGAAACATCTCGGTCATGAAAAGCTCTTCCACGCTACGACAATATTGTTCAACAGCTTTCGAGATGGTCTAAAAAGTATCATGAGTACATATGGAAACGCTTCAATTAGGCACGCTTGTACCTTCGTAAGGCTGGTAAAGAACCTGGCATTTTGATATTCGTCTGACCATTCCAATTCAACCAGGAAAGTAATGGGACTACGAAGAGAGTCAAACAGGTCGACAATGGAAGAACTATGTCCATCCGCATTTTCTGCTTCGAACTGTTCTTGCGTGTTAGCTTACCCAATACTCGGGTTTCTGTTCTTAAAACCAACGAACCTTGTCCGCAGCAATAGCCTATGTCACGCTAGTTAGCCAAAGTGAAATGTAAGAGGTTTGAGTACTGACAGCTTGAACCCATTGATTTGTCTTGTTGTCGGTATCCAGTAACCACTGAAGGACGTAGGCCATGAAGAATTGACTCAGGTCGAAGACAACATGACCTCTGCAACAAATCAACAGCCGATCATTCGGAATGGTCAACACAACCTACTTCGGGCAAAAAGCTTCGAACATCGACAAGAGCGTTTTCGTCCTTCGGTACAATGCAAATATATCTTGAATAGGAACATCTGGTGTTGGCCCATTCATGGATGATTCAAAGAGCTTTTTCGATGAGCTCTGCAAGTCAACGATAAATAACGGGATGGTTACTTCCACAACCAAAGAAACGATGTCGACCCGACTTTGAGAAAATAGAGGAATTAGTCAACATATTAAATCTCATGAATTAGCCATACCCAACGAGAGGCTCAGGGAAACGCTTATCGAGTTGTTTAGCAGCCTTTTCCAGTTCGTCGGTCATCAACAGGAGCGGGAGAGCGCGGTTAACACCAGGAGTGGCTTGAAGCTGTTGCATCTTCTTTTGATAGAACTGCTCAGAGAGTGCCTTGACGCGATCTTCGAGGTCCGAGAGCCGTGCGTTAATATCCGCTTCAAAGCGGGATACAAGACCACTCTCCCGTACATGATCTAGCACGTTCAGATACGACTGAACCTCAGATACTTTGAGGTTTGGTATAGCCTCCATTGAATGGTAAAGCAAAGAGAGAAAGATGTTGTAAAGACTGCCGTAGACATTCGCCAACAACTCTGCCTGCGTATCGAAAATTGTAACCAGAAACATGTATTACGGATATCACTTACGTCTTGACTTGGCCATTTGTCGACTTCGATGTCATGAAGTACCTTCGAGACTGCTTGCAGAGCCTCGGGTATGCATTCCATGGGTACATGACTCCGTTCATAGAACTCCTTGATAAGTTCCAAGAAGCACGTAGCTCGATATGGTTGACCTATTCTCCAACGCAATGCGCATTCGTTGATGAGACTGGTATGAGGGGGGCTCAGGATCGTCAATGGTACCTCGTCCGCATCATCGACTTCGGGACCAAACATCGTCTCGAGATCTGCGGAGAGACAGTACTCAACAAGGCGTTTATAAAACCTTTTGGGATTCGGAGGAATAAAAGAGAAGTTGTGTCCAACACGGATCTCATCATCGCCGTCAACTTCCTCCTCGACCATCTCCGGGATGCTCTCGCCACCCTGTGGCCCATTGAGGATGGATCGTCTACTTCCTATGGAAGCGGCTGCCATATGCCGATTAGATGCCCCTGATGTCACAGAGTACACAGAACCAGGCCGCGGGCTTGTGCCGTGAGGAGAACTGCCACCATCCGCAGGCATCGATTTAGCGAGCTCGGGATTTAGCGCCATCATGGCTACCATAAGTTGCGAGAGGTGGGATGTTTCCATGGTGCGCCACTGGTTCCACGCGGTGTCGCTGTCGAAATCTTCTCGTCTGCCTGGAAATGCCGCGCCCGCATTGATGTTCTTCAGGCAAGTCTATCATAAATGGTTTAGATAGTAGTGGTGTAGAATACCCCAAATCGTTGTACCTTGAGGTCAACAACGGCTGCCTGGAGAAAGTCAAATTTCAGAGAAGAAAATCAAGAGCTTAGGTACCTACCTTCTCTGTACATGTCTTCCGTAGCCTGTCAACCTCGGTTTGCATTGCGTTATCAGGGATCTTGAACAGTTTGGCGACAACCAGGACGAATGGCATGTCATAGATGTTCGTGCTGATTCCAGGCGCAGCGCTAACTGACTCTCCACGGTCTCGAGAAGTCGAGGCTATGTCATGACCCGACTCACTCGAGGATTGCGAGAGTTTCGTGTGGTACATGTCCAAACGAGAATTCAACTCGGGTGAAACGTGGCTAAGGCCTTTAAGACAATCCCGTAGCATCCTCACGAACTGCGCAATTTGGTTATTGACCTCCACTTTCCATGCGTCGTCGAGCAGCGTAGGTTCTTTCCTAAGCACGCTGGTAGCCTGTGAGGCAAACATCAAAATGAGCTCTTCAATGCTTCGGTTCTCTTTCATCTGCCTCCGGAATGAATCGCCCATAAATTGATTGTAGAATACGGCCATGGTTCTCCGTGTTAACTGATCCGAGTACCTTCAACGAGAAAGTTAGGCATGGTTGTTATTGGCCAGATAAGCCACGCACGCAGCTTCTTTCCCCATAGCTATGTTCTGCAGTTTCTGTTCGAGTACTTTAAGAAGTTTCTCAGGAAACTTGACGCTCTTGGATCCATCTCTGATCTCTTTGAAGATGTCGCCAATGGAGATGATAGAGTGTGATATAGCGCCCGAGATCTTATAGTGGTGATCCTTTTCTTTGGCCTCTGCCCCATTTGAGTGTGCTGCGGCGACCTTTGGAGAGGTTATGTAGCTCAGGATGCTATCCCGAACACGTTAGTTTGGGTGAATGAATGGTTGAGGTCAACCAGCCACGCACGCTACCCGGAGGACATAGCTAAGGAAAGGATCAACGAACGAACATATTGACGACTGCCCGAATACGCACTCAAAGAGGTCGTCGTCCGCCACACGATACTTGGAAAGTCGTTTCTCGTGGGCGACGCTATCGTAGCTCCGTCTTGACATGGAGATGAATCACTGAGCAAAAACACGCTGCCCCGAAAAGATCCCAGTTCTAGCAGACAACACCGTTGAATCAGGCAAAGGTAAGGCGAATGAGAAGGAAATGGAACGCGGCAGATTGTCACCGTCCAAGGCACTGCTGGCGAATTCACCAGCACGCCGCGTCCCGGGTCACGACAAGCACTGACAAACACATGCCTAGTTGACTACTACAACTTGTAGTAGTCAACCAAGTCGGCATGTTGGAACTCTAAAAGTATTATTGACTCTTCAAATAGCCTATTTGCTCGCGGTTAATTGTGCGTCGCAATGCAGTGAGGAAATCATATGCATCTATCGACGCTTGTCCTCATTTTCAACGCAGCTGGATCCCAAGTCGGACAGAACATGATTCAGTGGAATGTTTGGCTAGTGGTAGTATCCAACGGTTCACAGATGAAAGTCGTTCGCCCAAGGAATTGTAAACAGGTGCAGTTAACGCTGTCTATTTCGTGATCCAATTATGAGGCCAATAGCTCTACAATTCATCATGCCCAGTCTCTCTGTCCGAATCAGCCTGTTTTGGCTCTGAACCCGATGAGTCCGATTGTTGGGCAGTGGGTTTCTTAACCTTGGGCGTCTTCCTCTTTATCAACCGTTGCAGATGCAGCTCGAGGGCCTTGGCTCGTTCCTTCATCTCCTTCGTCTGGATCGCGGGGTTCTCGTTCATTGCTGTGCGCTTTTGTCTCTCGACACCATCATGCAACCATACTTCATGCTCCTTCAATGCCGCCTCAAGCGCATCCAGTTCTTTCGACGTCCACTTAGAAGGGACACCAGCAGTGGCTTCGGCAGTCAGGTTCGTGCGGGCTTCGGTGAGGAAGAGTCTTGCAGACCAATTCCACTTCTGGCTGTTGTTAAGGGCCTCGGGGAAATCTTCAATCTCCTTGTAGCGGTGTACAATTGGCCGCTCCAATATTCTGAATGTAGATTTAGCCATCAAAGCATGCTTTCAAACAAATACGCACTCTAATTCTCCACGCTTTCCTCTTAGCGCAGATGTATCCGCCGTTTCCCCTTCCTCGTGCAGCCAGGCAATGGTATCAGAGACTCGGTGTGAGATAGTCCGCCTCTCCGAGGGCTTTGAACATTTCATAAATGGCGAGTCGGGCCCGTCTTCAAGAAGGTCACGAAGCTTGTACAAGTACGCTTCTAGAGTATTGTGCGCTTCCTCACGAAGATGTTTTGATGCTTCTTTGGAGTCAATTTCACGTAGCCTGACGTAAGCAAAATCGTCAGCAAGGGAATGCGCAACTCGAGGAAAAAAGATAACCAACTTATCACGAGATGCCCGCTTTTCTGCCACTGTCATAGGGGAGAGATTGGATAATACTGCATTAATCTCCAACGGAATGGTGCTCATGTCCTTCATTTCTCCGTCCGTCTTTCTATTCTTGGTCGAGGAAACGGTCTGCCGAGCTTCGTCTTCTTGGGCTATGCCATCAGTGTCTTGTTTCTTGAGAACTTCCTGCTCTGCTGAACCTCCGAAGAGGCCCTTCAGCTTACCTGCACAAGCTTGATGATCAAAAAGGAAGGATGCAAAAGTTCACATTTACACACCTGTAAGAGACTCGTCCTTGATTTCACCGTAGGCGACTGCTTCCTTTGCGGAGATGAAGCCAGACTCGGATAGGGTAACCGTAAGCTTAATGATAGGGTCGACAGCTCCACGCTCAGTCAGATTGTCCAAGGCTTCCGCTACGCCATTGATCTGGACTTGAAGAATCTCGCGAGGGAAACCACTGAGTACATGGGAATCAATTCATACAGTTCAACCGATTTGGAGTGCTCTTACGGGGCGACTTCAGCCTTGTAGTCTAGCCAAACGGAGAAATTTTCTTTGCGCTTGAACGAAAGAGTCTTGCGAGAACCGTACTTAGAGCCTCTAGGGAAGACGAGAGAATGAATAGTCTGCGAGTCAGGAGTAGAAGCAAAGTAGGACGCCTGGACATCATATAGCGTAACGTCGGCAATTCGAATGTCTTTCGTCTTGAACTGGCGCGATAACGAGGCTCCGTGGAGCGCTGCACCTGTCGTTATGGAAGCGGACACTCAGAGACGTGCAAAGATCATGGCAGAGAGTATTCTACCCAGTACAGCAGCTTCATCGGCATTGACGTTTTGCGCTATTCGGTGCCTGGACGACAAATGTAAGGTCTCGCTATGCAGCCAAGAGAGGGCACCTACTCTCCAACTGCGGCTTTAATTGCAGTTTGAACCATCGGAGTCCGTGAGCTCCCACCAGCTAGAATTACAGAAGACAATTGGTCCTAAACATACATCAGCACCAGTGTGCTGGTAGAAATCCTCACTCACCAGGTTTAGGCTAGCACTCGTCAAAGCATCATAAATGGGTTTGGCAAAGCGGCCACGCAAATCCGAACATGATCTCTCAAATTGTTCACGAGTGACCTTGGTCTTGAAGTCTATATCAAAAGCGGCACTCTCCACCTATTACAAGATCCTCATGTCAGTTGTTGCAATACGGAGCAAGAACTCGATCACCTACCGTCGACATCGCTTCAGTATTAGCACTGAGGATTGCCTTGACACGGGTTGCCTCTTTCCAAAGTTTCGCCATGCCACGTTTTTCTCTCCGAATATCTCGTTTGTGCTGGGTAATAAACTTCTCGACGAGAATTTCCCTCATGCGTCTATCGAGCTCAGTTCCACTCGCTGATCGATCAAAACCAACCCCATGAACGGTTATCTGAGTATAAGGAGCCTTTGTCTTCATATCTTCAGCAAACGCAAATGAAACAAGAGTTGCTCGAGTAGAGGAGGCACCTGCGTCGTAGACGACATGATATTCTGGGGTTGAAGAGAAGGTTCGGGTCATCGCATAATTCACCGCTACAGCTGTACCATCGTTGATCAGTGTAAGCGTCCGCATGCCAGCAATTTCCACCGCATCAACTACAGCGTCGCGTTCGAACTGGGTGTAGTAGGGCGGAACGGTTAGAACGACGTCGTGGACTGGTTCCTCAGCAAGGCTCTCAGCGAGTTGCTTCACATACGCAAGTTGCATGGCGACGAGTTCCTCAGTACTCCATTGAGTACCATCTTCTAGCTTAAATGCGGTTGTCGACCGACCGGATTGGACGACGTCGGACGTAGATATTTGTGTGAAGTAGGAAACGACCTGGGAACTGTATGGCACGCCTTGAATGAGTTTAAGAGAAGCAAATGAGTCGGAAGGAAAGCGCGAAGCCTCGAGATGCCTTGAGTGAAGGTCTAGGGAAACAGGTAGAGTAAAGGCCTACCAAGTTAGCGGCGTCGGATCCAAACAGTCGATCATCCCTCTTCCAAGCAACTGCCGACTGTATTTTTCTCTTAGAGTCCTTGTTCAAGAGCACGTCGAAAGGCAAGCCAGGTTTCATCAAGGAAGCTTTGATCCAGTCCGAGCCATAGTCTATAGCGAGTAAGGCTGCGATGGAAGATTCAAGAAGTCCAGTAAGGAGGACAAGAACACATAAAGCTCTGCGCAGACAGAGACCAGGCATTCTAAGGAGAAAATTTATTCAGTAAGCCAGAGTACACGAGTACACGACAAACCTGACCGGCCAACTGTTGAAACGGTGCTGAACAAACTTCAACACTCAATGATAGACGTGGCCGACACGTATAAGCTAAATAAATATGACTAAGCATTCCCAGCAGTTGACGAAAGCGAATATTGAGTTTTCTTTAGGACAGACCAACTAGGGGTGGATTAATCCTACAGCATCAGTTGGTTGTACAGTCAATGTTTTTTTTTTGAGGTGCTATAGCTGATAATGAACTTATATAAGTACATGTCTTGGATTCCGGCAAGGCTTGCAGGCGGGAAACAAATTGAAATTTAATTATTCTGTATTATTCGGAATGGTCATTATGTCACAACAGGCCATGATTGATGTTGATTTGGTGCTGAAATGAGGAAAATAGTGGGTCGGAGTTTGAAAAATATGCCTGCCCTTTGACCAGCCCATTTTCAGAAAAAATAACTGTTTATTGCAATCAGGCACCAGGTAACTATTCACAGAATAAGTATTAAAGAATATATTCTTTTCATCCATAGATGGAAGGCTGCCAACATGCCAATGCCAAAATGGCCATTACCCTCTAGACTTGTGACCAGTCCTGTGTCTATGTTGTAAGCATTGATATATGAGGCAAGCCATCAATATATGTACAGTATGAAGTCTGTTGATAGATAGACTGGTAAAACTGGAAGTGGTGCAAAGGGGGTGAGCAGATTTTCAGAATAACATGACTGCCATATACCTTTGGGGACCTTTCTTCTTAATAAGATAGCCTGCCATAGCTACCATAGGATATTTAGATATCACATTGGATATGTACATATGTATGTACTGTAAGTCATTGATTGATCATCAAAAGCTGCCCTGATCCAAATGCAAACATGAATATCATGGAATCTGACAATGTCATTCAAGTGGATAATCTACAATACAGTCATGATGAATGATTTTGAAAAGTGCAGAAGATCCTTTGAGATGGCCAAATATCCTTCTAGACTTTCTATATCATGTCCTATAGTCAGAAAATGCCAAGTTTGCAACATATCAAGATCAATTCTATGCTAATCCTTCTGGAAAGCTAATCATGCTCCTGGACTACATATTTGAGGACAAATGGGGCCATACCATTCTTTCTTCATAGATGAAACTGCATGTGATTAAGTTTATCTCAGACAAGATCACAACAGAAATGGACTTCATCAAGACTGCCCTCACTTGGTTGGTCAATACCACTCTGGATAGCCTCCTCTCATGGAATGTCAATGCTAAAGTCAGTCCACTTGTCAATAGCTGTGCTCTAATTCTTGGCCACTTCTTATAAACTGCAGCTCAAACAAAATGTGCAAGAGAGAATAATAAAATTAAGTCATGTATTACTGTATGCACTCTGTTCAATGGATGGCTCTGGAAAAGTTTCAAGCAGGTCCCATAAAGAGACCAATTTTGGCTCCAGATGGCCCTTATGGATCCAGAGAACAGTGCTGAGTTTGATGTGCATTCTTTCTCCCATCTTGTTTTTATTTTCTAAAATGGCTTGTCTTCTTCTAGACTGGAAGATGAAGAAGATCCCCTCAGTGCTCCTCCCTCCTTCTGTGAATCTGAGGAACATGTGGATCATCAAAGTAATCAATCATTGCAACTTTGAGTCATTGTGGTTGGCCTCCATTTTTACTCTTCTGATGTTTTACAGAGATGAATCCCCACATGAAGAACATGGAGAGTTTCCTTATCAGAAGGATGCAAGGACATATCTGCCATGATGGCATGAGGGAAATGAGCCCCTCATGCAGTTCCTCATGAAGGATGATGATGAATGATTTACCCACCCAATCTTGTGAGCTTGAAGCCTGGCTCCTTCTGTCAATAGTTGTGCTAATAACACATTCTTTCACAAAGAGTCTCTGTTGAAAGATTCATAATCACATGATCTGGAAACACATAACAACATGTAACAAGCTCTGGAACACACAGAGACAAGAGTGCTTTAGACACCACTCTAGAAATCTTATCTTATCTAAGATAACAGATACAATAAGAATGTTCTAGACATAGAACATTATAGAAATCAGCTATCTTGGTTATCTTCTTATCCAATATCAAAATAAGCTTATTGACGAATAAGATAAGGAGCACTCTTATCTACCAATCACATAAATGATTGAAATGGTATGATTCTTGTTAGCCAATGGTTATTCTTAGCCTTATCATGCTAATTGAGCATGAATTATTTTATATGACACAATCAGCCAATGCTATTAATAGAACCAATAGTGATTTTCTCTCTTATCTAGTGTATGCATCATCTTCTCTAGATATAGTATGTAATTGTACATGATCTGTGTACATTCCCTGTATATATATAAACTCTGTTACGAGTAAGCACGATTCTGAGGGCCTTGAGGATCCAGGACCATCAGAACCCCTCACTTCTTCTCCACTGGAGTGGAAACCCGAGGACGGACTACCTCCGGAATGTTACTGGGCCTTATTTTCCGAAGACTATGCTCCATACGGTTATATGGAGATTCCCATTCTGGACTCGCCCTGTTCTTCCTTTCTTCCGCTTTCATAGCTCTTGCCATGTGTCTCTAACCCTGCTTTCGTCATGGACCTCCGCTCCTCCTGCCATCCTTCTTTTGATGGCAGTGTCATCCCATTCTTATCATTGACCCCACGAGGCCGTTGTAGTATACCATGCATTCTGTCCCATCACTCTTTCTATTTCGAGATGGGTCTGACCTGTATAAATAGTTAGTAGTTATCCTGTACATTCCCCAGCTAGATCTGCGCAATTATATGCAGTGTTTAGTCTCATCCTGCCTGAGTCTCGAGTCTCAGCAGAGAACCCCTAGGATTTCTATAGAACGTTGTGTTGCCTTTAAGGACACACTGGGACTAGACGTTGCACAAGCGTAACAAAAGATCTAGCTCTCCTCATACCTCTGCTACCACGCAGCAAGGCATCCCACTGGTTGCCCACCATTTCTTACGGATACAGGGAAGATCCTCCTCAAGAGGACTCTGAGGATGAAACAGACAGAAGAGAATGATTAAGACTTGAGTCCATCTCCGAGACCCTCAGAAGGAACCAACCCCACTTCGCTCAAAGTGGAACCCCTCCTCCTCCATCAAGATCTCATCTGTCTCGAAGAACTCTGTTCTCCTCTGCCCACAACACCCCTACCCCTCAGATCAACTCCCTCCCCAATCCGGACCACTCAGAAATGGCTGAACTCAAAGCTGGACTCCCAGAAGAGTTCTCAGGAGAAGCATCTGATGCCAAATTCTGGATTAGAGCCATGGACGCATACTTCCTTATGAACAAGGATAAGTATGATGATTTAAAGAAGATCTATACCACCCTCAACAGGATGTCAAAAGGGCGAGGAAAACAGTTCACCGAAGCTGCATATGAAAACTTTGACTCCGGAGCTACCTGGAATGATTTCAAAAACGAATTTTTGGAAATCTTCTCAGATAAGCACACCGCTGCTGACTCTCAACGAAAACTACACCAAATCACAATGAAAGGAAAAGGGTTAGATCCTCTCAATAAGTTCAACACAAACTTCTGACTCCTTGTATCTAAAGCCAGAATCACGGATCAAAATGCGCTGATCGAATGTTATATGAAAGGACTAGACCCAGATTTTACCGAGAGAATCCTGGGGATGGAAAAGGAACCAGAGTCATGGAAGGAATGATTGGAAAAAGCTGTGGCTTTCGCCTGACAACAGGACCGGATAAAGGACATCTGAAAAGAAAGGACAGACTATGGACGAATCAACAATCGAGATCCAAACGCTATGGATATAGATGCCCTTCAGATCACTGCCCTAGGATGACAGATGCTCTTCCCTACTGAAAGAGCCCGTCACATCAGGGAAAACAGGTGCTTTATATGTCACAAAGTTGAATGCTCCACCAGGAATCATCCAAAGAAAGGAAACCCACCACCCTGTCCCCCCAGAAACCCAGCCAGGGTCCAAACCATCGAAACAAAGAAAGGACCCATTGATGAATATGTAAAACAACTAGGAGAAAAGCAGGTGAATGAGAAGGAAGTACTCAGAGTACTTAAGGAATGTTTTGAAGATCCCAAAGAGGAGGAAGAAACGGTTGCAAAAATCGAACTCAAGGACAAGGGCTTTTCGGATTTTTAAAGAGGGGACAGAAGTCGGCTCACTGTTCCCCTAACTTTTCTTCTGTATTAGTACCAAGTGACCCAAAATCAATACTCATTCCCATCTCACTTGAAATATCCAGAAGAACCACTGCCAAAATCACTGCCTTGATCGACTGTGGAGCAACTGGCTCATTCATAAACTTAGACTTCGCCAAAAGGAACAACCTACCTATGGAAAGAATAGCACGACCCATCAGAGCTATTAACGCAGATGGAACAACCAATCAAGCAGGACTTATCAGGTTCCGAACTACGATTACTTTCCACATCGGAAATGTAATAAAAAGCCAAATGTTCCATCTCCTTCTGGCCAGCAAGAAGAATGTCATTCTAGGAATGAACTGGCTTAGGGAACAAAATCCGGACATAGACTGGGCAACAGAGAGAGTAACCCTCCAACTACCAAACTGGGACTGGAAACAAACTCTGAAGGAAAACGAAGAAGATGAAAGAAGGTACCTCATAAGATATCTCCAGAAGGATTCCAATTTTGAGACCCACACATCATACTGTGAAAGATATGAAGTCACTGAAGAATATGTCATGAAAACAACACTGTCCACGGAACTGGAGATGGAGAAAAAGCAGGAAAAGAGGGAGTTACCAAAAGACTATAGAAACTTCAAGGACGTATTTGAAGAAAATCCCCCAAATGTTCTACCCCCTTCATGAGCATACGATCACACCATCAAATTGAAGGAAACATTCATTCCGAAGAGAGCCAAAGCCTACCCCTGTCTCTCCCTGAACAAGAGGCCTGTAAAAAGTTCGTAGAAGAAAATCTGGCAAATGGACGAATCAAACCGTCGCAATCCCCCCAAGCTGCACTCTTCTTCTTTGTTGATAAAAAGGATGAAAAGCTCTGACCTTGCCAAGATTACAGATACCTCAACGAACATACTATAAAAAACGCCTATCCCCTACCAAACATCCAGTCCATCATTGAACAAATAGGAAACTCAACTATCTTTACCAAGATGGACATCCAGTGGGAATACCACAATATACAAATAGTACCTGAGGATCGATGGAAAGCAGCCTTCATCACCCCCTTTGGACTGTTCGAACCAACCGTAATGTTCTTTGGATTATGCAACTCTCCGGCCACTTTCCAGGCATTCATGAATGATGCCTTTGGGGATTACCTTGCAGAAGGATGGCTAATTATCTATATGGATGACCTAGCCATCCATTCTACTGATCCATCTGAGCACAAGGAAAGAACTGTCAAAGTCCTAGAACGACTTAAGAGCCTAGGACTTAGGTGCAAACTCCAGAAATGCACTTTCGACTCTCAGACCATGGACTACCTGGGTCTAACAATTCGACCAGGAGAACTCGCAATGGATATGACCAAACTCCGAGCCATAGAAGAATGGAAACCTCCCAACTCAGTCAAAGCAGTAAGATCCTTCCTAGGATTTTGCAACTTCTACCAGAGATTCATCCCAAACTTCGCTCAGAGAGTCGCCCCACTTAATGAGCTTACTCGAAAAGACAAACCCTGGACCTGGACTGAGAAAGAACAGCATGCCTTTGAGAACATGAAGCTGGTGTTCTCCACTTTTCCGGTCTTAAAACAACCAGATCCGGAACACCCATACTTTGTAATGACAGATGCTTTGCTCCTAGCCACAGGAGGAGTTCTCATGCAAAAAGACTCCAATGGCGACCTCCACCCATGTGCATACCGATCTGCCACTCTATCGAGTGCAGAATGAAACTACGATATATACGACAGAGAACTACTGGTGGTTATCCATGCTCTTGAAGATTGGAGATACCATCTACTTGGGGCTCGACATGTGGTTCAAATACTCACTGACCACAAAAACCTTACCTACTTCAGAGCCCCCCATTGACTGTCATGATGCCATGCTCGATGGCAAATGTTCCTGCAAGACTTCGACCTTGCATTCACACATGTACCAGGAACACACATGGGCCCTGCCGATGCCCTCTCAAGAAAAGACAACATATCCACTGAATCGGACAATGCTGAGGTCGTTCTCCTTCCAGATGACCTATTCTGTAAACAGATCGACCTTGCTTCAACAGACAAAATCGCAAAGTCTACTCCTTCCGATCCTTTTGTCCTCATCGCACTCAAGAAAATGTATAATGACACCACCCCGCTTCCTAGAACAAAGCTGTCCGACTGGACCTTTGTAGATCAAGAACTCCGCTTCCAAGGATGCCTCTTTATCCCGGAACCTGCCCGCCAAAAACTGGTTCATGATCTATACTACTCCTCAACAAGTGGACACATGGATCACTTCCGAACATTAGCTGCTCTGGAAAAAGATTTCTGGTGGCCAGGAATGTCCACATTTCTGCGATGCTTCATCGCAGGTTGTGCTACTTGTCAAGCCAATAAAGTAAACACCCATCCTACATTCCCCCCTCTGATGCCCTTAAACTCGTCTGCGTCTCGGCCCTTTCAACAAATCTCTGTTGACCTTATCTCAGAACTACCTCCCGTCGCTGGATTTGACTCTGTTATGGTCATGGTCGACCATGGTCTTTTGAAGGGGGTAATTTTCTGCCCTTGCTCCAAAACCATTGATGCACAAGGAATTGCCCAACTTTTTCTTGACCATGTGTTTAAAAGATTTGGTCTCCATGACAGAATCATCTCAGATAGGGGCCCCCAATTTGCATCTGTCTTTGCCAGGGAACTAGCACAACTACTCCAGTATGACGTTGCCCTATCTTCTGCCTACCACCCCCAGACAGATGGAGAAACCGAACGAATGAATCAGGAACTTGAAACCTACCTCCGGATCTTCTGCAATGGATCAGCGGATCAATGGGTTCCACTCCTTCTGTTGGCCGAATTTCATCACAATATAGCAACCCATTCCTCTACTCAGAAATCCCCATTTGAACTGATCATGGAATACCAACCCTGAGCCTATCCACCAATTGGAAAAACATTTGTTCCGGAATTGGAAAATAGGTTAACCAAACTAGAAGATTCTCGAAAAGAGGCACTGGCAGCACATGAACGAGCAAGAATATTTATGGAAAGACGAAAAAGATCCACATTCACCCCATGGAAAATTGGAGATAAAGTATGGCTGGAAGCGACCAATCTAAAAACAAACTACCCAGCCAGAAAACTAGCCCCCAAATGTGAAGGACCATTCGAAATTGAAAAAGTAATCTCTCCTGTAGCCTACCAGCTCCGCCTTCCCCCAACATGAAAAATCCACAACGTGTTCTATGCCAGTCTACTAACCCCTTATGTGGAAACCTGGGAGCATGGAACCAACTTTTCCCGACCTACCTCGAAACTAATAGATGGGGAAGAGGAATGGGAAATAGACAAGATCATTGCCCATAGGGGAAGAAAGGGAGCCCGCCAATTCTGCATCTGATGGAAAGGATATGGCTCGGGTGATGACACATGGGAGCCGGAATCTAACCTCGGAAATAGATTGGAACTGTTGGAAGTTTATAAATGATTGAGGAAACTCTGACAATTCCCCAGAATAATGACCATTCCCCTCGAATTCTCCCTCGAATCCCCCCATGAATTCCCAAGACTTCATATCCCCAGTATACCCCCTCTCATGTCCAGAATCTTTGTTCCTGAACTACCTCCTGTCCAAGGACATAGACTCCCCCCTGTTTTTCGAAACACCCTCCTGGTATTGATCCTTGAATGCCCAGCCCTCTACCACTACCTCGTCTCACACTCCCTTTATGATGAAGCACCCATCTTCTCCCCCCTTATCGCAGCCTTTCAACGACTCTCACTCTCTGTCAGACTCAATCACGAAAGAGCTTGAAGAAATCCAACACCAGCAGAATCTCTTGATTACACAATCAAACACTCTTTGGCTGAAGGACGAATCCAAATCTGCCAAACCCTCGCAGACCTTGGCATCTTCAGAATCATCAATACCTTCTCCAGAGTTGCTCTGGCTCCCTACCTCTGACCACTCCTCCAATCCCTCACCGAAGAGCAAGGGGAAAACTACCTCTTGGACCTTGCCCATGACCACCTTGCCATATCGCCCTCTTTCACCCCCATTGTCGAGAAACTTAACAGGACCAGCCACACCCGGAACCCTCCCATCATGGGAAGCACTGGACCATTGCTTGGAGGAATCGCCGTGGCCGAGAGGAGAATTAAAGACGCAGCCCTACAAATGGCAGAAGGATTGGCCACGACCTCCCTCCCCCAGACCCCCCAAGTTCTACCCATTTGAGATGGCCCGAAGAAGTCTGTATCATCGGTTGAAAGAAGTGAGGGACAGAGCACAAGTTCAGTCGGAGGAAAAGAAAAAGGAAAACAGAAAGAAGCACCATCCTCTGACCCCATTCCTATTCCCCCAAGAACTACCCTGGGACCCACTCGCAGGACTCGAAAGTCCAACAAACTTGCATGCTTCCAATGCAGAAATATCAAGCATTTGCGACCTGACTGCCCCATCTACACTTGCCCCTTCTGCCAGCGCAAAGCCCCGGGACACATTCAGAGAGAATGCCCCTCCAACCGATGCTCCTCCTGTAACAGAATGGGACACTCATCTTCTGAATGCTTCAACCCAGAAGACTTCAATGATGACAATGTCATCTTCAACAATGGAGATTCTGCGGGAGGAGACTTTAGGAGTTGAAGAGGGTCTTCAATGGATAGAAGAGGGTAATGTTACAAGTAAGCACAACTCCGAGGGACTTGAGGATCCAGGACCATCAGAACCCCCCACTTTCTCCCCTCTGGAGTGGAAACCCGAGGACGGACTACCCCCGGAATGTTACTGGACCTTATTCCCCAAAGACTATGCTCCATACGGTTATATGGAGATTCCCATTCTGAACTCACCCTGTTCTTCCATTCTTCCGCTTTCTTAGCTCTTGCCATGTGTCTCTAACTCTGCTTTTGTCATGGACCTCCACTCCTCCTGCCATCCTCCTCTTGAGGGCAGTGTTATCCCATTCCTACCATTGATCCACGAGGCTGTTGTAACATACCATGTGTCCTGTCCCATCATCCTTCCATTCCGAGATGGTTCCGGAACTGTATAAATAGCTAGCAGTTGTCTTGTATATTCCCTAGCTAGATCTGCGCAATTATATGCAGTGTTTAGTCTCATCCTGCCTGAGTCTCGAGTCTCAGCAGAGAACCACTAGGATTTCTATA